>PVJO010004166.1:0-112725 GCA_004026905.1 Hystrix cristata
GTAATCAAAATAATGCTCACTATTTCTCAGGTTCGAAATGTGAGGTGCATTAAATGTCATAAATGGGGTCATGTCAACACAGATCGAGAGTGTCCTTTGTTTGGTCTTTCTGGAATCAATGCAAGTTCAGTTCCCACTGATGGCTCAGGTAGGCACTGGACGTGATTTATTTGTTTTAGAATTTAGACAAACAAGGAAACATAAAATAACATTTTTCTTTAATCTCTCTGGGTATTATTTTATTTGGGGCTCTTTGTTCTTTTTTTTAAACTAAGGCATATTTCTAAAATATGATCAATGGGAAACTGTATGTGTTAAATTTATAATGCTGAGAAAAATAATTAAGTTTAATTTTTCCAGAGAAAGGCCTTATGAACTTGATGTCTAAAATAATTTACATTAAATGTAATTTATCAGATTAGTAGCCTAAACTTAGAAGGGGCAAGTGGTTAATTATGATATTTAGATTATGCTGGATTTTAAAAACAGGCTGGACTCCGCCGGTTGTGGTAGTGCATGCCTATCATCCTGGCATTTTGGGAGTCTGAGGCAGTTGGATCACAAGTTTGAGCCCAGCTCAAGCAACTTAATGGGACCCTATCTTAAAATTAAAAAATTAAAGGGACTGGAGATGTGGGTCATCTCAGAGGCGCTGGGTTCAATCCCTAGTGTTGCACAAAGGAAGGGAGGGTGGGACTGAAAGCCTCAGCAATCATTTCTCTTTGATTCAGAGATAAAAATAAAGCTCAATTTTTTTTGAGGGGTGGGGTGCTGGGAATTGAATTTAGGACCTTGCACTTGCTAAGGCAAGTACTTCATCAGTGAGCTAAATTCCCCAACCCCAAAGCTGAATTTTAAAAGGTCTTAATTGTGTTAAAATTGCTTCATACTTGAAAGTTGCTTTACCTTCCTGCATACTACTATATTCTCTTTTTTTTTTTTTTTTTTTTTTTTTGGTGCTGGGAATTGAACTCGGCCTTGTGCTTGCAATGCAAGCACCCTAACCACTGAGCTAAATCCCCAGCTATACTACTATATTCTTAAGAAAAATTGCTCTAATTTGCTTTACATCACTTTGGTTCCTTTTATAAAATGGTATTGAAACAAAGAAGTTTTAATTTAAATTCACCAGTGCCTTGTTAGTGTTTTATTGAGACACCCACACTAATCCAGCCCTAATTCATAGATCTTAATAGAAATACCACCTTCTTAACTTTGAAACTTTAAACAAGTAATTTTATTTTTATGGACCTCAACTCTTGATTTTAAAAAGACAGATGATAGTATAATTCAGAGTTTCAGCACTTTTAAAGCAGCTACAGAACTTTTTTTTTTTTTAAGTAAATCTTACATGAACATCTGTAAGGAATAAAAGTAGAGCTACTCTATTGGAGCTGTGGAGACAAAGCCCCTTTCTCCCCGCCTCATTGCCTCAGATGCACCTCTCTAGACTCCCTGTGATTTTCACGGTCACCTCCATCTGGGCCAAGGGTTCACCCTCAGTCAACTTGTAAGCTTCTGCCTCTGTTTTACAGCTAGAAATTCTGCTTTCTTCCAGCAAGCCAAACCCTCAACCTGTAGGATTCAAGAAGTCTGTTTTCTTTAGGAATTTGGTTCATTATTAAGTTTGACATCATTTCTGTAAGGATGTTGTAGGTGTTAGAATTGGTGAAGGAAGTATACAGATAAAATATTGTGATTTATTTTTTTAAAAATGCTTATTTCTCTAAAATAAGAAACCTCCTTTTAAGGAGAAGGAAAAGTATTTATTCAGTGGTGAGACAAAATTGATACAGACTTTGTTCTGAAAATCTCTGACAAAAGAACTTCCCAGTGGTAGCACATTACAGGTACTCTTCAAAACTCAGATAGCTAATTCTCCCTTCTTCTCAGCCCTTACCCAACTGGTAGAAGAAGGGAGAAGGGCCCCAAAGGATATAAAACCCCTAAGAAAATAGAGTGGGGTAGTTCATATATTTAGAACACATTGGCTATGATATTTCCCACCACCTAACTTTATTAGTCCGGAGATTGGTTGTCATATTTTAAAAGCATATTCTGTTTTCTGGAAGGAGATGCCTCTTTCTCATTTTCTTCATTCCAAACTAGCTTCCTTATAACTGCATGACTGTTGTATTGGTGTGGGACAAGCAGAAGTCATAGCTGTCTTTATTCCTGGGCCCCATCTCATGATTATCCTGCTTCTGAGAGAGAAGGATAAACTCCAGGTTTAGTAATCCTTTTAGTAATCAACAGGCGTGGTCTTTTTTGAGTCTGCATTAGAAAGTCAGCTAACAACAACCTCAAGAATTTGTGCTTTAACTTTTGTAAGCATCCTGAAAACAAAAGTCTACAATCACGTGCCACATAATTATGTGAATTCAGATGTAATGTGACTGGTTATTGGCTCTTCTGCAGCCCTTCATTTGTATTTATTAACCTTATAATAACTCAGTAACTCAATTTCAATATTTATACAATTGAAATTGTTGCTCCCTACTTAGAGGGAATTTTTACTGTAGAACTATTTTTTAGTCAAATAAACTTTCTCAGAATAAAGTGAATGAAGCAAAAAAAAAAAAAAGAAAACAACTCAAATTGTTGGCTCTTATTAACTTTTACCTATGCCTATGTTTAACCATTTGAGATATGTACTTATTAGTGATTCTCTCTGTCAAACTAAATTGAGTACCAAGATGAGAGGGGTGAAAAGCATGACCTTTATTGAAATAGTGTGCTTACTCCATAGGCTAGTGTATAAAATGTTCCTTAAGTCAGTGTGAAAAAGATGAACATCCAAACACAAAGGAGCAAAGGACATAAATTCAACTGACCACTAAACATATGAGAACATTTTCAACAACGTTTTTAATAACCAAAGAAATGAAAACTGAAACAATCAAATTCGGTTGGTAAACTGGAGCATCCTTTCTGAAGAACCATTTGACAATATGTATCAAAAGCCTTAAAATATACATATTCTTTTACCTAGAAATTTGCCTTCTAGTAACTTATAAGAAAACGGTAGGGCAGTGCTCAAAATTTAGAGATGAGAAACAACCCCAGTCCACCAGTAAAGATTGGTAAGATAAACTCATTTTTTAACAATTATTTATGAAGCATTTATTTATTCTGTGTCTAGCATTTTTCTAGGCTCTAGGAACACACTATCAAAACAGAAAAGACCCTTACTTTCAGCTTGTAATGACACAAAATAAGAAAATACCTGGTATTTAAAAGTAGGGGCTGGGGATTTAGCTCAGTGATTAGAGTGCTTGCCTTGCAAGCACAAGGGCCTGAGTTCGATCCCCGGCATCACAAAAAAAAATAATAATAAAAAAAAAAAATAAAAGTTCCGTGGTAAAAATTATATTGGGTAATGTGATAAGAATTAAATGAAAAGTTACTTTAAGTGGTCAGGAAGAGCCCTTCTGAGGAAGTAATGTTAAGTTGAGACCTAAATGACAGAACGGATGCAGCCATACAAGATCTGGGAAGAGAACATTTAGCATCTCAGGCCAAAGGAACAGCCTTTTGGAGATGGAACCATTAATTCTGAGAGGTCATACACTTGGCTATAGGTACTTAGTAGTTAAGGAATGCAGATTGAAGAGCTAGGTTGTTACATAGATGCCTGCTTTAGAACCTCTGCTCTGCTACTTAGTAGTTTTGTAACTTTAGGCAAGCTACTTAACCTCTCTGCCTGTTTACTGATACCTGTAAAATGTATTATAATAATGCCTACCTCAGAAGATTGTTCTAAGAACTAGATGATCAGTATATCATCTATGTATATATGATCAGTGTATGTATAGTGCTTGGAATAGCGCCTGACACATGATAAGCACTTCATGTGTATTTTTTAAATAAATTATGGAGTGTCCTTGAAAAATGGAATATGATACAGCCATAAGATAAATATGTATAAAAATAGCCATCGATCTGTGATGACATGGAAGGATATATCAAGTGTACCAAAAGAAAACTGTATCCTTTAAAAGTATGTAAAGGTAAACCACATAATGTGAGGCATTGGGTGATTAAAGTTAAAAGGGCCTTCTAGAATGAAGTTATTTTTTTTTAATCTGTTAAGTTTTAGAAACTCTTTTATGATAGAAAGGTAGCTCACTTCCTTAAGAGCTGTAGAAGTTTGGATGGAGCTCAGTGGTACAGCATTTACCTACCACGTGTGAACCTGAATTCAATTCTTAGCATTTCATCTAACAAAAAAGGCCCTATGTGAAAATTAATTTCTAGGTGAGTTGGTGATATAGCTCCACAGTAGAGTACTTGCTGGCATATGTGAGGTGCCACCACAAAGGAGAAAGAAAAAAAGAAAATTTTTAGAACTAAAGTTTCAAATGAGTGTATTTGGCAACTATGTATTTGACATCCTGTACATCAGTCATTAAATTTTAGTTTTTGAACTTTATTTTCTAAGCTTATAGAAAATATAGGTTCTACCCCTATTTTTTACAATAAATCAAAAACATTGACATATCACATAAGAAATATACAATAGCTCCCAATTTCTAATTCAGTAAAAAACTAGAATTTTATATAAGAATCCATTTAATAGAGAATAACTATTGAATTAGGTAGTTAACAGAGAAGATAGGACTGAAAATTACTTCTGAAGAAGTAAAATTTAGACAGGTACAAAGAAAGGTTGACCAAAAAAAGAAAGACCAGTATAAAAACATAACCACAGAAGATTTAACTTGGATCAGTGTAGATGAATAGATTCTGGTTTGAGCATCTCAGAAAGCTGGGCACAATAGTGGCCATTCATGCTGTAGCCAGTGTTTCCTAAGCATACCTAATGGATGGTATCACTTAAGAAGTTTGTGGAAATATTGGTTCCCAAAACCTCAGCCTAGAGGAGCTATTGAATGAGTCCCAAAAGAAGTCTGAGAATCTTTCTGTCAAATGACACACATGATCTATAAGTTTCGGAAAGCTGTTGTAAGCAAAATAGATGTCATGGATTATATGTTATATATAATATTTTATATATATATATATAGTGTGTGTGTGTGTGTGTGTGTGCTTTGTTGGTTTTTGGAAGGGGGATAGTATAGAGGAAAACAAAAATTTTAATGGTGAAAGAGGTTTTCATTAAAGAAAGGAAGAAGGGTACATTTTCAGCATCATTTCTAGTTTTTTACTAGTATAAATTATATATCTAGCACTAGGAGAACAGCAAGAGAAACTTGGTATATTAAGTAAATTAAAGAATACCAATTGAGGGCTCAGTGTAGTGGTGCACACCGATGATCCCAGCACTCAGGAGGCTGAGGCAGGAGTATCACTGCAAATTCAAGGCTAGCCTTCACTACATAGTGAGTTCAAGGTCATCCTGAATTAAGTAGTGAGATCCTGTCTCCAAAAAGACAAAAAAAGAATACTAATTGAATCTGTATTGTGACTGTAATATAAGACCAGAGGCATATAAATTAGGTCTGGAAAAAAATGGAGAAATGAAAATAGTTAATATGTGCGTGTTAATTTGGTGAAATTACAGATAATTTTGTTTTATATTAAAATGCGCAATTAAAATTGAATAAGAAACTTAAAATAGACTTTTCACACTTTACTACATGATACTCTTTAGAAGGCCAATGTTTTCCCTGATAGTCCCATATTAAATTTATTTTCAGAATAATTAGAACAGCTAAAGAAAGGATAGAGTAGGCCAGGTATGGTACCGCATGTCTGTAATCCCAGCACTCAGCAGAGTAAGATTCAAGGCCAACCTGGACCAAAAAGCAAGACCTTGTCTCAAAAAAAAAAAAAAAAAAAACCCAAAAATGCAAAGAGTTACTGGCATGCCATAAAGGCTGTGTTTATGATGAGTAACTAGCAGACTGCAGTAGTTCTTCGCATTCTTTGCTTCAGTTTTTTTTTTTTTTTTTTTTCTGAGACAGGGTCTCTCACCATATAGTTCAAGCTGGCCTTGAACTGACTATGTAGCCCAGGCTGCTCTGAAACTGGCAGTAATTTTCCTGCCTCAGCCTCTGGAGTGCTGGGATTAGAGGCATGCGCCATCATGCTCAGCTTTTGCTTTAGTCTTTTGAGAATAAGGTATTAGTGGAATTTCTAGTCCTATTTCCTGCTTTCAAACTGACAAGGTATAAATAGGAGGACAAATACTGCTAAATATACAAGGTATTTTAATTTCTTAAACCCTATACTGTATATTACTTATCTGGGAATTCTGATAAAAATGAACTTTAACTTTGACCATGTATGATACTACATAGTATGATAAAAGTTACTAGTCTGTTTCTGATGCACTGTCACAGTTGAGAATGATGAATTTATGCTATTTGTAAGAACTAAAGATTTGGGAGGATAGTAACTTTTTCTGTCTAACTTGTTTTACTTACTATAACATCATAAATTTATCATAAGGAAATAATCATAGCTTTGTCCTAATGATTTAATTACAAAAGACTGAGAGAAAGCCCAAGTATCTGAATTATGAAATATTGTTACAACGTAATACTGTACTACATAGCAATTAAAGTATTATGAAGATTTCTTAATGATATGGGTATTGTTTCAATATTTAGTCAAACTTTCAAAGTTGGGTATAAAACAGAGTTACATTTGTGTTTTTCTTGATATATGTAGGTAGACATGTAGACAGAGAAACAGAAAGGATTAGAAAGAGACCAAAGTATTAACAGTGGTTGTGTTTGAGTGGCTAGGATTACCTAAGATAGTTTCATCCTTTTGCTTATCTGTGTTTCCAACAGTGAAGGCAAATTACATTTATAAATTTTAAGTGAATATTGCTTTAGAAGAATTAAAAATTATACATAGAAATAAATTATTTTAAACTGTATTGCTCAGTTAAAGCATTTGAAATTTGACCTGAATTTAATAATAGTACTTTACTATAGCAAATAGAAATTCTTAAAGATTTCTCAAACACAAAATGAGAACTCTACTATCTCAAATAGGAAAGCAAATAATAATGAGGCTGTATTCTGAACTTGAATGCAATGAAAATAAACTGACCAATTTCCTAATCCACTTGCTGATTCAAGCTAAAAAAATCTTTTCATTTAAAAAAAATCACCTATTGAATAATGTCTCACCAGTGAATAGAGATTATTTTTGCAATAAGGCAATTTCAGTAGATGTGGTTATCATGGGATAATCACACCCCTGGGGTACAGCCTTGTGCCTGTAATCTCCCAGGAGTGTAATTATTTCATGATAACTGCACCCCCTGGTGTTACATTATTTCTATTATGAAATTCTTAGTTTAGTATATCAAGTAACTTACTTTGATCACTGGAAACTGCAAGATGCTGTTAGAATGTTCCAGCTGTGAGGTTTACAGAGACCAGCTATAAGATTTATTTCTCCTTTACAAAGTTAAATTAGGCAATCAAAATGCTTCTTTGGGCTAAGCTGGTTTAGAATATCTTTTCTACTGATAAGATCATTTTAACTTTATAAGTTTTCATCCACTCCAGATACATCTAAATTATCCGTAAAACTTATAAACTTCAGTGGTTAGTGAATTTTTATAAAATATTTTTATTCTATAGTAAATTAAATGACTCTCCCACTTGCCTTTCATGTATACTCTGAAGCCCTAATTTTTACTATTGACTCCTAGCATCTGTCAATTGTGTTTTTAATATGTATTAAAATTAAACATCTTTCTTTAATCCACAGTAAGACATTTAAAACAGAGGAAGTTTTTAGCAGCTTCATTACACTATAATGTACACATGCCATACAGTTTACCTGCATTAATATATTTAGAGTTATACATCTATTAGCACAGTCAATTTCAGAACATTTTTATTACTTCAGAGAGAAATCCCATGTCCCCTAGCCCTCACCCCCCAGTCTCCATCCAGCTGCAGAGAACTACTAATCTACTTTCTGTCTCTACAGGTTTGCCTATTCTGGACATTCCACCCTTTTATGGAATGTGTTTTCCTACTATGCTGAAACACTCAGACATGCACACACTGCAGAGTAAATGGTTTTATGATAACTAAAAATTATAGCCTACAAAGATACACATTTACCTATAGGTACCTATAAAACAGGAATATGTCAGGTTGTCTACAGAAAATATAAAGCAAAACTCCATTTATTAACCTCCTTCTTTTCCTAGGTAAGATTTCGTACCTCTTTCCATATTTGAATTCCAGATAGCTCTCTTCAAGAAGCAAACACGTAGCTCTAAATAATCACTCCACAGGACCTGGAGTTGCTGAAGTACTTCTGGTAGATAGTGCCAGCCCTCCTTCAGCCTGCTTCTCAATTACGCATAATGTCCACTATTTAGTTCAGCCCTCTGCCAGCCCTGAAACCCTAATACTGGCCTGCCAAAATGCACTTCTCCATCTCCCCATTATGGAGATCAATATGAAGAGTCCTCAGAAGACTAAACGTAGAACTATCATTTGCCTCAGCTATACCATTCTTAGGTATATTCCCAAAAGAATTAAGGACTGCATACTATAGTGGTACACACATATCCATGTTTGTAGAAGCACTGATTTTAAAAAAATTTGTCAGAATGATTTCTGACACTACCCAGAATTAGCCCAAGCTTCACAGGTTAACATTTCTTCAGAAGACTGCCTTAGGGGCTGGGGATTTAGCTCAGTGGTTAGAGTCCTTGCCTTACAAGCTCAAGACGCTGAGTTTGATCCCCAGCACCAAAAAAAAAAAAAAAAATTTAAAAAGACTGCCCTTACTTTGGACACCAGCTGCCAACTTGGGGGTTCCCAGATCATTCACCAAACCTGGTTCAAAATAAGGGTTCCTTCTACCATCTCAAGTTTGATAAATCACTAGAGTGATTTACAGAACTCAGGAAGCACTACACTTACAGGTATAGTTTTATTATGCCCAAAAGGATATAAATCAGGACCAGCCAAAAGCAGAGATGTGTAGGACAAAGTCTGGGAAGTTCCCAAAAACACAACTTCTGGTGTTTTCTCCCCATGGTGTCAGGACCTATCACCCTCTTTATGTATCAGTATATAATAATATGCACAGAACATTACTAACCAGCAAAACTTGCCCAAAGTAATTGAAGTTTTGGTTGGGGTTTAATTGCATAGGGATGAATGATCGAATCATTGGCCATGTGACCGAACTCCATCTCTAACCCTTCTTCCCTCCCCAGAGAACTGCCATCACCTGGCTCAAGCCTAATTCTCTTAATTACAATCACATGGTTTTTGTCTTTCTGGAACAACCAGCCACTACTCTGAGTCATCTCCTTGGTATAAACGATATAGGGGCTCACTGTAAGTCACCTCATTAACATCCAGGCCCACAGTGAATAACAGATACTCCTGTCACTTGAGAAATTTCAAGGATTTAGAGACTTCTTTGAACTGGGGACAGAGGCCAGCCAAACTCTTCATTACACAGCAGTTGTATTTTCATTTTCTTTACTTTTTACTTTCTCCTGAGACTTGTTTGGAATATGCATTATTTATAACTCTGTTTATTCATCTCTGAATATTTGGTATTTTCCAGCTTTCTGTTACTCATTTCTAGTTTGATTACACTGTGGTCTGAGAGCACGCAGTGCATGATTTCTATTTTATTTTTCTTAAGGTGTGCTATATGCAGAATTTGTGTGTTCCATATGAGTTTGGTGAAGAAAATGTATATTCTGCTACTGTTAGCTGAAGAATTGCTTTAATGACAACTAGATCCAGTTGACAGATAACTCAGTATATCCCAATTTTCTGCTTGCTGGGTCTATTACTGATAGAAGGATATTGAAGTCTCCAACTACAATAGTGAGTTTGCCTATTTCTAGAAAATGTTATCAGTTGTTTTTGGGTTTGGGCTTTTTTTTTTTTCTTTTGGTTTATTTTTGAGATGGGGTCTCCCTGTGTAGTTCAGGCTGGACTCGAACTAGCCATGATCCTCCTGCCTCAGCCTCCCAACTGTTAGGGTTACACGCATGTGCCTCCATGCCTGGCTAAAAAACATTATCAGTTTTTGCCCCTCATATTTTGATGCTGTGTTGATAAGCACATAAACATCTGGGTTATTGTCTTAGAGAATTGATCCCTTTACTATTATGCATTCTCTCTTTATTCTTGATAATTGTCTTTGCTCTGAAATCTGTGTGGAATTAATATAGACACTCCAGCTTTATTTGGTTACTGTTAGCATCCTTGTACTTTTTGTTGTTGTGTTGCTGGTGCTACAGATTAAATTCAGGGCCTCAGATATGGTAGGCAAGCATTTTATCGCTTAGCTATATACCCTTACCTCCATCATTTTACTTTCTGAGTCTTTAAATTGGGTTTCTTGTAAATAACAATTTTGCCTTGTTTTTAATCCACTATAATACTCTGTCTCTTAATTAGTATGTTAAGAGCATTCATATTAAAAGTGGTGATTGATATAGTTGGACAAATGGCTACCATATTTGTAATTGTTTTCTATGCATGGCTTCATTTTTGTCTCTTTCTCTGTTTCTACTGGTTTTAATTGAGCATTTTATAATTCCATCTTTTCTACTGTCAACATTTCAGTTATACTCTTTTTTGAATTTTTTTTCCAGTGGTTGTCCCAAAATTTGCAGTGTACATTTACAACTAATCTAAGTCCATTTTTAGATATCACTGTACAACTTCATGAGCTTAAACAGGTAACCTGGGGTGGGGTGCTGAGTTGTAGGCACTTGTTCAGTATGCATGAGGTCCTTGGTTCAGTCCTCAGCACAGCCAAACACACCCACACACACACGTAACCTGAATTCCTATTTTGTATCAGTTCTTTCCTCCTATCCCTTATTACAGTTATAATTTCACTTACCCATAACCTATAATCATACAGTATATTGTTGTCAGCTTTGTTTTGAATGAAAGAGAAAACTGTTGTCTTTTAGATCAGTTGAGTATGCGAAAACTGGGCATAGTGGTGCATGCCTGTAATCCCAGCATTAGGAGGTTGAGGCAGGAGGATCACTGCAAGTTCGAGACCAGCCTGGGTTATATAGTAAGTTCAAAGCCAGCCTGAACTACATAGTAAGATCCTGTCTCAAAAAAAAAAAGTGAAAAATGGATGGGCTAGGGGCATAGTAGTTCAGTGGTTGTGCACTTACCTAGCACACATGAGGACTTGGGTTCAATCCCTAACACCACAAAAAGAAGAAAGAAAGAAAATTTTCATTTACTTCTTTCTATTTTTACAGCATTAGAGACTGAGCCCAGAGCCTTCCTACTGAGCTCTGTCCCCAGCCTTTTTTTTTTTTTAATTAAATCTTACTTTTGAGACAGGGTCTTGCTAAATCACTAAGTTACTCAGGTTGGACTCTAATTTATGAATCTCCTGTCTTTTAGAGTGCTGGCATGAGAGGTATATGCCACCACACCTGGCTCATTTATTCTTTCTTGAAAGCTCTTTTTTTATGCAGATCTGAGTTTCTGATCCATCTCTGAAAAATTTCTTTTAACATTTTTTGCAAGGCAAGAGATTCCTCAAGATACAAAAATTTTTTTTGGTCTGTGAAGGTCTTTATAGTCTTCCTTCACTTCTGAAGGATTTTATTGGGCGCTGAATTCTATGTTGGTGGATTTCTTCAATACTTTTGTCTCTTCTTGATTTTTGTTTTTGGTATGTGTGTACATATTCCTGTGTGTGCCCCCACTGAGGGTTGAACCCATGTGCTGTACCTCTGAGCCACACTGCCAGCCCTCCACTTTGTTCTTGCTTGCATAGTTTCTCAGGAGAACTCCAGTGTTCTGTAGTTCTTACCCATGTTCCTCTCTAGGTGAGGTGCCTTTTCCTCTTGCATCTTTCAAGACTTTCTCATCTTTGATTTTCTGCAGTTTGAATATGACAAGCTTAGGTATAAACTTTAGGTATTTATCCCACTAGGTGTTCTCTGAGCTCTGGACCTGTGGTTTGGTGCAGATCATTAGTTTTCGGAAATTTCAGTCATTATTATTTCAAGTATTCTGTTCCTTTCTCTCTTCTCCTTCTCTCCTTGTACTCCTACCGTACATATTTATGCCTTTTGTAATTGTTTTACAGCTCTTGGAAATTCTTTTTTCTCTTTAGTTTTGGAAGTGTCTGTTGAATTTTTTTTTTATACTACCAGGGCCTTATGCATGTTGAGCATATGAGTTACACCCCCAGTCCTTTCGTTGACATATTTTAAAAGTTCTCTGATTCTTACTAATGAACCCACCAAAGGCTTTCTTCATTTCTGTTAATATTATTTCTAGTATTTCTTTTTTCTTCCTTTTCTTTTTTTTTTTTTTTGTTTGTTTGTTTGTTTGATTCTTAGAGTTGCAGCTCTCCTTACGTTATGGATGTGTTCTTACATGTTGTCCACTTTTTTCTTCAGAGCCCTGTCTTAGTCCTTAGCCCTTGTCCCATTGGTGGGACAAAATACCTCACACACAACATAGAGGAGGAGAGGTTTATTTTGGCTGTGTGACAGCCTGTGGTCGGCTGGCTCCAGGGACGGAGCAGCATGGCAGAGGAGCATGGCAGATACAAAACTGCCTGTGCCATGGTGGTTGGGAAGTAGAGAGAGAAGGGAGGAGCCAGGGAGGAAGATGAGCTACAGGGTATACCCCACAGCCTTTGATTTTTTATTTTAAGACAGGATATCATTGAGTTGCCCATGCTGGCCTCAAACTTGTGATCCTACAGACACGCACCACCAGTTTTCCTTCTAATTTTTTATGGAAAGCAAAACGACGTATCAGAGAAAAGGAACTGATGTAAATAGGCCTCTACTGTGAGGTTTTATGTTTATCTAAATTCTTAGAGTTAGGCACTATGTACTGTTCACTGTAGCTGTAGCTGTCAAAGGCTAGAATTTCATCTAGTGTCCTTGTTTTTGTCTCCCGTCTTCTTTAGGTTTTCTGAGAGACTTCTTTAACATTGAGTCTGACTGTAGCCTTTCTTTCGGTTGTAATCCCCTGATACTATACAGGAGCACTGTCAGCGTGGTGGTAAGATGTGAGGGAAGGAACAGAACTCTGTAGTCCCATGATTAAATCTCAGTTTTGTCAGCCTGTGCCACTGACTGTAACCTTCCAGTTGCTTCTTGGCATTTTTCCCACACTGCTCAGCTTTATTTCCCATGTAGGTTAGGCTCTGGCAAAATAGTTTCCCTTGAGAGTAGGTATTTGATAAGGATAATGAAGTGCCCTGAGCATATTTCAGAATGGTACCTTCCCTTCCACTGGTGTAAGGAAATCATAAGAAGATCATTCTTTGGTCTTCACAGTGAGAACCTGGTGGGGCTGCTGGAAGTGAGACTCATGAAAGTGGAAGGTCCTCCCTGAGGCTGGACCCCAGGACTGTTCTCTCACCAGCTGATCCCTGCTCAGTCTGCAGTCAATAGGGAGCAGCTCTGTAAGAATTCCCACTTGCTACCATCTCCAGCTGTGGTTTCTGTACCAGTGAGCAGTAATCCTCTGTATTGCCTATCTCTCCAGTTTTCAGGGGAGCAACCTCAAATCTCTGCTAGAGCTGAATTTGCTCCTCCCTGCCACGCCTTTTCTTCTCACACTCTAGGCAGGCACTCTTCTGCTGAGCTACATGCCGGCCCTAAGGAAGGTCTCACTGTCCACTTGTTGGAAACATTCATATATCAGAATTACTCTTGCTCTTTTCCTGGCTTAATTTTCCCTCAATTTAATTTTTCTCGAAGAATGTTGTGCTGAGCTGTAGGACAGACAGAAGGCTCCTGCAGCAAGAGCTCTTGCTTTCTGCTCCTCTCATCATTGTCGTCATTCACATTTGAATGCAGCTTTGAGCTTTTTGCATTTGAACCCGCACTTTTGCAATTCGGGAAATTTACCGAAATACCTGTCTAGTCATAAGTTTTGCTAAAGACACCCAGGAGTATGCCAGAGGGACTTTCTATAGAAAGAAAGATGATGACTGCAGTTTCTCTTCTGGAAACCCCACCCAAATCTGACAGCAGATTTTTTTTTTTAAGTCTTCCAACATAATCTAACTGTAGAAAAAGCATTTCTCATTAAAGCTAAACTCCAGTAGGCAGTGTCCTAGTCTGTTTTCTCTTGATATAATAGAATACCCGAGGTTGGGTGGTTTATAAAGAGTAGAGGTTTATTTTGGCTCATGATTCCAGAGGCTGAAGAGTCCAAGAACATGGCACTAGAATCTAGTTGGCTTCTTCATAAGGGCCTTATGCTGCTTCAGTTTGGAAAGCAGAAGAGCAAGAGCAAACACAAAGGTGGCCTCATTCTATAATAACCCACTCTCCAGGTCACTGGTCCAGTCCCACAAGAGGAAGAGAATGAGAACTCACTCCTTCCAAGTCAACACCACAACCTAGAGGGATAAACTTCAGCATCAGTTTTATAGGGACGAGCGCTAGTCAAACCATAGCAAACAGATACTACAACTAATAAATGAAAAATTGACCTCAAAGAAGTGAAGTTACATACCATTCTTTCCTTTATAATGTATAGTTGATCTTAGTTGCTCATACTTGATTGTGGCTGATTGTAGTTCTCTCCTTTATATGTAGATGATTTTATATTGTTACATTTTTTATGCAAGAGGAAGCTAGTTAGCTGGAAAGAAATACTAACCAGGTAAAGAAATTTTTCAGTAAAACTTGTCAAGTCATAGTGCTTCGAAGGTCAAAATGATGCTCTTAATTAGTACTTTAAATTATAAGTGATTACCAATGGTTAAGTCATTTCAGACTATTTGTATGTATTATCATTTAGCGATTAAATTTGTTATTAAAGCAGCTATTTGTAGAAATTCTCTTGATGTGAACAAATTAATTACAGTCCCGTTCCATCAGCAAATAGCTCGTCTCTGTGTTAAAGGCATGTGTGGCACTAGCCTGTAATCTCAAAGGAGTATTACAAGCTTGGATCAGAGTTGTACCCCTTTTTTACATGACTCTTCCTATTAAACATCATTCTGTCTACTCAGGTCTGCCAGCTGTAAGTAAAGGAAATTAGCTTGTGATTATATGGGAAAAAAAGAATGAATGAGATTTAGTCCACCTAGTATATATTAATTTTTCTACCCAGGTCAGAGTTAATGAACTTACATGACCCTTCACCATATTCCACTTAATTAGAATGCCCTGCTTCTGTAAATCCTGAGTGTTTGAAAATTAAACTAAATTTCTACTTTTGTCCTGGAAATTATCAAGTTTTTCAGAAACAGGACCAGTATTTTAGATTTATCTTTGTATGCTTAGTAAATAATAGTTTAATGAGGAAGTAAATGGAAAGACTTTGCTAATTATTCTAAGCTTTACTATTTATCATCTCTTCTGAATATATTTTATAATTTGTTTTTTTGCTATGAATGAATTTTCCCCAAAGTTAAGTTTGAAAACGAAAACCAAGTTCTCTCAATGTCCTAGTGAGACAAAATAATAAATGCTTAATAATACACACAGCTTTTAAAAATCAAATTCTCTAAGCAGGGCTTTGCTTGTAGTTAAGAAGATATATAATGCTTAGATACAATGAGAGTCTATTATACCATAGTACCCCGTAATTACTATTGACTAAAAATATCATGAGTAAATTTTAAAGTAAAATGCAGTGCTCTTAAGTACTGAAAATACCATGTTTAACTTCTTTTTTTTTTTTTCCTTTTTTTTTAAGTAAAACGCACTGGGTTTGAGTTTGACAAACGTACACCTGGTAACCAACATCCCTGACAAGATATAGAGTGCTGCCCTCACCTTAGAGAATCCCCGTCTGCCCCTCTCCAGTCTGCCTCCTCCTCTGACAACCACTAATTTCTAATCCCATATTGTTATGGGTTAGATCTAAAATGTCCCGCAAAAGTCTCATGTCTAAGAAGGGAACTGGATCACACGAGCACTCTGCTCATCATGGGTCTGTCCATTGATGAATTCGTAGCTGAATGTGGTGGCTGGTGGTGGGTTGCTGTGGGTGTGACCCTGAAAAATGTCTTCTTGTTCCCGGTTCCTCCCTTCTTTCTGTTTCCTGGCTGCTGTGGGTTGAGCACCTTCCCTCTGCTGTACCCCTCTGCCATCCTCTTTCTGCTGTGGAGCCAGCCAACCATCGACTGAAACTGTGAGCCACGACAAGCCTCTCCTCCTTTAAACTGTGGTGGTTAAGTTTTTGTCCCAATGAAGGGAGGTGACTAAGACACTGCACTTGAACTTTACAAATGAAACCACACAATGTGTTTCTTTCCTGTCTCCATTTAATGATTTTGAAGTTCATGGATGCAAAACTTTTCAAGAGCATTCATATTCCCATAACTTGTTTAAAATGTATACTAACTTTTAACACATTATTTTTTACAAGTGATTGTTCTTCATCCTCTAGACTATGAATTTACTTCATATTTGTCGTATGTATCACCACTGAAGTATCTGACATAAATTAAGTTGAAAACATAAGTAATAAAGACATAATCAAATAATTCAAATATATTTATATTTTGTAAGGCAAGGTTGTTTTCAATAAGCTAAGTTTTACTAGCATACAATAAAGACAGATTCATATTTCTTTGCCTTTTTGTATTTTTCAGACACAGACTAAAATGAAATGTTTAATTTTTCTGCATATTGTATGTTTTAATAGCGATCAATTAACTGTCTTCAGTATGAAGTTGGGATAAGGGAAACAAGAAACCCTATTGTTTCCAGTCTCCACTAAGATGAACTGGCATTGTGTCAGGAAAATTCCCAGTGTGGAGCAGTTTTATTACAATTCAGTACAATTGCTTCTTGCATAACCTTTAGAAAATCATACATAAAACATTCTCATCTGTATAAATAAAGATCACCCACACACTGTATTAATAGCTTTGTTCACTTTTTTCCTGGGACTTTACGTTGCATGTTCCTACTGGGCCCCTTTTTTATAGTCTTTTTTAAAGACAACTTTCTGTACGCTTTCTTAAAAGCAAAATGTTACGGTAATATTAGGAATTAAATATAAGCGTGAGATAATTCTTGCTTAATTTCTACTACATATAGATCTCTCTCTTAATAATACACTAGCATTAGTGTCTCTTAACTATCTTTTTTATTTAGTGACAAGGAATACAGTAATACCTCAGTTTATGAATGCGTCTGTTTACAATTTGGTTCTCAAACAAAAGCATTTGACAGAATTTTGCTTCCATTCACAAACTCCATATGTGGTGACAAATACAACCTGGGCCATCTTCCACCCATAGAACAAATTAAGTTTGTGAACCAAGGCACCCCTGTAATTTATTCACTAGACGTAGTCACTTTAACCTTGGGAAAGAAAAAGGAACAGAAAGTTGTACTGTCATGGAAATGATAATCGTATTTTTATTTGTGATAATGTTTGGAAGTTTATTTATTTTAGGGGTTCTGGAGATTGAATACAGGGCTTCATGCATGCCAGGCATTGTGTCCTACCACTGTGCTACCCTTCCAGTCCTGGGTTTTTGTTGATATGTTTGTGGTGCTGGGGATTGAATGCAGGGCTTCAGACATGCTAGGCAAGTGCTCTACCACTGAGCTAGATCCTCAGGCCAGGGGGTTTATTTTAGACCACACATTTTAAGGTTATGCTGCTATGCAGTAGATACAAGTTGAAAAAAGCTACAGGATCATACCCGGTAAAAGTCTGAACAGTTTTCCTTAGCTAAGCAATATGCTTTGGAGATACCATGTTTCTGAATCTAAACTTTTGAAGACTTTCCATACATTTTCCCAAAATATGTGGTATAAAATACTGTGTAAAGTTGTTGACAAGAAAATGTAGTTTGGACAATTCAGAAGACACATTTTACTCGATAAAAATGTGGTCAGTACACGTGAAGTTTGAGAAGCCACCAAAGTGAATATACTATTATCCCCTGCTCCACCTTTCTTTCTTTTTTTTTTTTTTTTTTTTTGCAATTCTGGGGATCTAAGCTTGGGTCCACCACACATGGTAGGCAAGTGCTCTACCACTGCCCTACAATCCTCAGCCCTACTGGTCATTTAAAACTTTTAATTGTATGAGCATTTTTATGCTACTTAGAGGGAACTAGTATTAATATTTAGAATTTAGTTTTTTAAGATTATCCACAACCGTATTTTTATTTGTGATAAATTGAGTATTAAATGGTCATTAAAGTTATCAGTGGGAATTAAATGTAACTTCCCATGCTCCAATAACAGACTGTTTTTCTCCCATGATTTCAAACATACAGTTGTTCTTGGTAATATGAGTAGAATGTTAAATCCTAGAGAGTCCAACAAGATAATAATCTATACCTAAACTTTTCCCAGTTTCTTTTTTTTTTCTACCAAGTCAGCTATTGACACGTGAATAGATTCGAAGTGATTGCCTCTTGCTTTCCATGGAAACATGTAGGTGAACACACAAACCAGTAGTAAAAGACAAGCTGGGTGTGGTGGCACTCAGTATGCTGAGGCAGGAGGGTCACCAAAAGTTTGAGACCAGCCTGAACCACATAGCAAGACCCTGTCTTGAAGTGAAAGGGAAAAAAAAGTAACAGACCAGTAAAACAAGGAAAAGACAAAGTGTTTAATCAGCAGACTAGACAGTGTTTCTCTGAATGCTCCTGTCTCCCACTCTCCCTTCCGAAGTCCTTGTCAGTAGTGACTGTTTGATTTCTCCTGATAGTACAGGTGCGTGGCTCAGGATAGTTCATTTATGCTGTGGAGATGATTTAGGCCAGAAATTTTTAATACTTGCCATGAAATGTCAATTAGTTTGCTACCTACAGGGAAAACAAAGTGAAAGAGGAATACTCAAAAGGAAGGATAAGTTTTATGTTTTAGAAAAGAGAGCAGACCTTTAAATTTTTTAAAAATCTTTTGTTAGTCCATATTATAGAACCAGAAAGGTAACTTTCTCAGTTTGAGTTTTTGCAAAAGTGAAAACAGCAGCCTGTGAAAAATATAAAACATATACACCTGTAGCCAATCTAAAATTTCTTGTCACCAACCCCAAACAAATACAGTACTAACTCAGAACTTCAAGATCTAGCAGATGTGTGTGTGTGTGTGTGTGTGTGTGTGTGTGTGATTAAAGTGTTTAATGCTTACACGGGGGGTGTATGTGTGTGGTGGTTGATAATACTTACCACATGGCAACGTATTTCAGTACTGTATTGGTATTTACTAAACAAGAGTGAGGAATTTTGAGTTGGAAACTACGATAATAAATTGCATGTGTCTCTTAAAAGTAAGTGAATTCTTAGAGAATAACTATTAAAAGTTTAATTGTAGTTTTTTTTGTCATTTTGTTTTTATTTTATACTAAAAAACTTCCAGCCAGGTACATCTAAATATATCTTTTTCAATATGACAAAGTTACATAAGAAGCGAATCCCCTTGCATGTAAGGAAAAATGCAATTATTTTCTATTCTGAATCTCCAGACTGCTGTTTTAGAAAATCATATCTGATTATTTGCTCAGCAGAAGATTATTGAGTTGATTTAGCTGTGATTTTACTTAACAAAGCTTCAACTGCATTCCTACTGCGGAGTCCGAAAAGGTAGCAAGATATAAATGATACATTCAAACTGTGATTTTTGTGAACAGGGCCATCGATGCACCCCTCGGAGCTAATAGCGGAGATGAGAAACAGTGGGTTTGCACTGAAACGAAACGTACTGGGGAGAAACTTGACCGCAAATGATCCATCACAGGTAATGATCTTTTTATCAGTAAGCTGAAAATGTCTACAAATCTAAATGTGATTGCTTGCGAATTGCTACTTAATGTTTTCCAATATGCATATATCCATAGGAAAGTAAGATACAGCAAAGAAAATGCCTAAAATGTGTTTTGATTTTATTATTTTAACCTACCTAAATGAGAAATTGTTTATAAACCTGTATTTTAATAAATGAAATGGTTCCTCTGGGTTTATGTGGATAAAATATCTAACTGAACTGGTGATAAGATTTTTTTCCAAAAAAAATTTTTTTTGTTTTTTCTTTCCTGCTAACTTACCCCTGAAGTGACATTAAAGTTAACCAATAGGAAGTACAGTATATGGAAACAAACGCCTAAAAATTATAGAAAATATTTTAAACTTCTTTAATTTATTAATCATAGATCTAGAAAGTAATTGTTTGAAGGGCAATATTATCATATATTTGATAACATAGTATTATGAAGGCCAAAACTATGGCTATTTTAACCTTCTCATGATCATTTTCATTTTGTTTTGTTTTGGTTTGATTTTTGGCAGTGTTGGGAATCAAAGGCAGGGCCTTGCACATGCCTGGCAAGCCTTCTGCCACTGAGCTGAACCCCCAGTCCCTCACGATATTCTTGGCTTCTTCTATATTTATCTAAATAAAAATAAAATATTTAAGTAGCAAAGGTTTAAAGTCAAGAGATAGAGAGTAAAACCCTACTATAAAGATTGTATCTATGTCTCTATCCTCCTCTTCCTGGCAGAGTTCCCTAATGCTGGCTCAGCAGTTGTGTTAACCTCTTAGATCCGCTTTAGCAGGTAGACCACAAAAATGTCTTTCACTTCCCTCCCACTTCCCAATCCAGGGAATTTCTCCTTTACAAATTATGTTCCTTTTTTGTTTTTGGTGCTGGGGATCGAACTCAGGGCCTTGTGCTTGCAAGGCAAGCACTGTAACCACTGAGTTAAATCCCCCAGCCCCAAATTATGCTCCTATCTGATAACTAACTTATCTAAAATCTAGTAATTGAATGATGTTTTTGTTGACTCAGGAGTATGTTGCAAGTGAGGGTGAGGAAGATCCAGAAGTTGAATTCTTAAAGTCGCTAACAACCAAACAAAAACAGAAACTTCTCAGGTAATTAACAATAAGTGTACATCTAATGGGTTTTATTCCCTCCACATTTCATCTTGGTATCATATTCAACTCTTATCCTAAGAGATGCTTATGCTTATTTTCATAGTGCTGGGGGATTGAGCATAGGGCCTTGTGAATGCTGGGCAAGGCAAGTAAGCTATATTCCCCCAGCCCTGCTAAGAGCTCTCAAAGGTACTTAAACCATGCATCACATTTACTGATTTACTTTTCGGTGATAATGTAATTTTGTCTTTCTTTTAGGTAACATGAAAATAAATATGATTGTGTATTCAGATGATACAAAAAACTATTGTGCTTTTTTAGGAACAACTAATTTGGAAATAGACTTATTTGTACTGTAGGTTTTACTTTCCAAAATAAATTTGTATGTTTATATAAATATATGTATATTTTTATATAAAAATATCTTTGCACATATAGCCTATTAGAAAATATTTTGGCCATGTATTTTTATGTTTTGTAAATTTTTATGAAGAATGCTGAAATAATGTTTAAGGTAAATATAAATTTTATTGGACTACCTCTGGATTTAAAAATCCAGGAAATGTCTCCTGAGTCCAATAGAGGGAGCTCCTGATGTTTTCAGCATGTAGTTTAAGAATAGCTGGACAGAACCCAGTGAAGATGATTTTATTTCAGAGTAATGCAAACGTACTAAATAAACAAGTTGTTCTTCTGAGAATGTAAAGTAGAAATTCAGAATGCTGTAATTAATTACCATAAACGAAACAATTGTTGAAACCTAGTATGTGATTATTTTATATAATAAAAGATACCAAAATTTGTAAGTATATTCTTAGAATTTCTGGAGAACATGTTCTTGAATTATTATAATATTTCCATATTTTGTGTGTGTGTGTGGTACTGGAGATTGAACCCAGGGCTTTCACACTGGGCTGTATTCCCCAGTGTCTTTTTATTTTTTATTTTGAGACAGGGTCACACGAAATTACTGAGTTACCCAGGCTGGGTTTAAACTTGTGATCCTCCTGCCTCAGCCCCTCCCAGTGCTGGGATTATAGACGTGCACCAACACACTGAGACAGTATTTCTGTACTTTAAAATAGCATGTACACAAAGTTAATTTTTCATGATTTATAGGCCTGTATGTGAATTTGAGTAGATGCAACTATGTTACACACATTTCATAGGTTTACTTTACATGAGGATGACCATTTACTTACGGTGTGAAATAGTTTCAAATTCTGACAGAATTTTTAAGTCATTACTGTTGATAAGGTATAGTGCTTAAGGCATTTTTTACCTAAACTCGGCCTATACATTCCTTGAAGAATTTAAAAGAAAATGATTTGTCATTTCATAAAGTAAAAAATGTATTTATTATATACAGCTAACCATTTTTAGTAGCTTCTAAGAAAATATATTGTCTATTGACAGTTTTATAATTGTTCATTAAAAGACTTTTTCACATTTTGTTACTGTTTCTCAATTATAGGAAATTGGACAGACTTGAAAAGAAAAATAAGAAAAAGAAAAAAGACAGAAAAAATAAAAAGTTACGCAAGAGCAAAAGTAAACACAAAAAACATAAACACAGATCCTCCTCCTCCTCTTCCTCCTCTTCAGATACTCCAGAAAGCAGCAGTGAGCGTGAGCGTGAACACAAAGGAAAGAAAATAGAAAAGAAGAAAAAGAAAACCAAGTGTTCAGAAGGTAGCAGCAGTGCCGCTGACGAGAACGAGGCTAAGAAGAGGAGACTTCAGGACGAATCCTCGAGCCGTCACACCAACGAGGAGAAAGCCCGGCACACGCCCGGGTGTGCGAGCGCGGAGCGTCCCGGCCGGTCCGACTGTGACCGGAAGTGCGGAAGCCGCCGCCGCGGCCCGGAGCTGGGGGCGGCGGAGGGAAGTGAGGGCGGCAGCGGAAGGAAGCCGCGGGAGGCGCGGGAACGGTCGCAGCGGAGCCCCTGGGAAGAGCGGAGTGTACGCGGTGGCACCAGGAGCCGCGCTCCGGTAGGTGCACAGGAGGAAGACCGCGGAGGACGCTCAGGAGACCAGCGCCGAAGGGACGCGGAGGTGAAGCGGAAGTAGGCAGAGTGAGGAGACAGGTGTGTGTCAGTTACCTGCAGATAAAGATGTCTCCACCTTGTTAACTGAACACCCTTGGCGAGGGCTAAAGTGTGTGCTGCCGTCTTTCTAATAAAAACGCTCTGTTTTAATTTCCCATCTCTGTAAACTACTATTTCTAGTAGCTGTTGTTAACTGTTTCTTGTGCCCTGTACCAGATTTTTAAAAATCCATATAACTCTGTGACAGTTTTTTGTTCAAAGAGTGATGGAACAATGAATGGTTATAACTTAATTTTTTTCTTTTATCAATTAAAATTTATTTTTAAAGTTTGAATTTACTTGAAGCAAAGTGCAATTGTTGAAATTCATTAGTGTGAATTGAACTGGATATTTATCAGTATTCCTATGAGACTCTTAAACTCCCTGCAGGTGTGTTGTTTTTCAGAATAAGGTTTTTTTTGTTTTGTTTTGTTTTGTTTTTTTGGTGCTGGGAATCGAACTCGGGCCCTTACGCTTGCAAGGCAAGCACTCTAACCACTGAGCTAAATCCCCAACCCCAGAACAAGGTTTTTATATTTGGATATTCTGTTAGTTTTCTATGCTGCCATACAAATAACTCAAATTTAACACAATACAAATGTACTTAGTATTTTAACAGTTCTAGAGCTCAGAATTCTTCCATAGTTCTTACTAGGCTCAAATCAAGGTGTCATCAGCAATGTGTTCCTTCTGGAAGGAAGCTTGAAGGAAAAATCCGTTTGCTTCCCTGTTTCAGCTTCCAGGTGGCCGCCGGCATTCCTTGGCTCCTCTGCCTTTCATTTCCAAAAATAATGAAGGGCAGTCAAGTCCTCACATCTAATCAGACACTTTGATATTCTGCATCCTTCCTCTATTTAAGAACCTTTGTGATTATATTGGGTCCACTTAAGAATCCAGGATAATCTCCCTATGTTAAGACCAGCTGATTAGCAACTTTAATTCTACCTGCAACCTTAATTCTCCTTTTCAATGTAAATGGAAATTATACCCCATTTACATCCATATTCACACGTTCTAGGGGTCAGGACATGTACATTGGAGGGGGACCCTTCTGCCTATCACCAATGGCCTTCCTGCTACTAAAAAAACCTTAAGATTTTACTTCAAGGTTAAGCAGTATGAGACAGTATGAACTACTTTGATGTATTTCATGAGTATATATAAGGAATATTTAATTTTAGCTGCAGATTTGTCCATGTGTTTAAACAGATACAATAAAGGGAAAAGTAAAGAAAAAATTAGTACAGACTACAACATGCAATTCCAAAAAAACCATTTCTCTTCATGGACACTATTTTTGTTATTTGGGTGCTGCTTTTAGGGGAAAAAAATGTTAAATATAAATGATTATTAGATGGTTTCAATACTCAACAATCACAATTTCTTAAAAGTTCCGTAAGAAAGTAAGTTTGAAGGGCGTCAAAACCACTCCATTTAGTCTGAAAGGTCTTTATCCTGCCTAAGTATGATTGTGGGGGATGCTGGGGATCAAACTCAGGGCCTTGCACTTGCTAGGGAAGCAGTCTACCACTGAGCTAGTTCTCCAACACCTGTCCTGCCTATGTACAAACAAAACAATCCCCTCTAATTTTTGAGACCCTAAGTGAAGGTAATAAAACTAAAGGTATAAACTCTTGTAGGGGGCTGGAGGGGAAGAAGAGTCCTTTAATAACTTAGAGTGCACCTCGAAGATCCCATTGCTGCTTCACTTAAAAAAGAGCATGCATTTGAAATGGATAAAAACTACTAATTTATACTTTGAGTTCATCAGTGTTGCAGTAATTATTTTCCACCTTATGCCTTTTTAGACTTTATAATTTTTATAATACCAAAACCTATGCAATACTGCCTTCAAAAAGATTTCTGAGCCAATATAGCATTCATGAAGAGAAATGTTGAACTGCATCCTGTAATTAAGAATGAATTAAAGACGAACCATTTCACACTTTTTTGACTTTTGGAAAAGTATGGTCCACTTCTTTGTAAGTCACCATTCAAATTTTTTAAATCTCTGATTTAATCCTTCATCATAAAAACCAAAACCATAAAGTGCTTTTGCCCCAGTATTCTTACCCATCCAGTCCTGAGAAAAGTTCTCGTCTGGTATAGAAGATGCTGGTTTGCAGTTAGCTTCCAGCCTTGGTCCCCCAAGGATGCTGGAGGCATTTGCACACTCAGTCATAATGTACCAAACGGCTGTAAAGGGACTCAACTTACATGTTTTGCAAACACTAATAGGAAAAATGGTTTTTAAAAATAAATATTAGGCATCTAATTCTATTTGTGCTTTTGAAATGTCTCATAGTACAAAGACTGGTAATAAAAAGAATGTCTAGTATGTATAGAAATTCTGAGTATAGGCAGTCAAAGAATTCAAGTTTGATGGATGATTTAAGAACCCAAACAAAAGTCCTCAAAAGTTACTTTTTAAGAAAACCAGTCTAGTAAGATTTGTCATTCTTCTTATCCTTAATAGAGAAGTTCTTTTAAAGAAATCAGGTATACCTAGACATGTCTTATTTGTGCATGGACCTGGAACTACGATGAGACTCAGGACACATTTGGGGGACACCCGCTCCCACCCCCACCCCGCACCCCTTTTCCCCATTCCTAGTCTAACATTTAACGCAACACTAGCAAATTAATTCCTGTAGGAGGTGCTGTCGATTTACAAATGACCGGGAAAGATCAGGTTGCTAGGTTAGGACTTGTTTATCTAATTGTCTACTTAGTGAATTCCTCATAATTTCTTTTAATAAATACCAAAATAGGAAGAGGTAGCTGCAGCATAGCAGCAGGTCTGCTTACCTTGCAATGGGAAATTCATTTGGCTGCAGTGTGAAGAAAGCTTCATATTTGAAAGTCTTGGGGAGACCTTTCTTGCTGTTCTTCCGTGTACACCGATGGCTCGTAGTGAATCGAATCTGTCTCCACTGCTGAGGGCAGGCGTTTCCCAGTTTTAACCACAGAACATCTAGTATGTTTTAGCCTTGCAACTCTAGAATTTCAAATCCACCCGGGGCCATTTCACTCTTCTTATTACCTAATGAGCAGTGGGCCAAGATGCTGGGGAAACCTTCTCAGTGAGGCCCAGTCTTCCACACCCTCCGCTTAAAACCAGGAAGAAAGCTGTGTTTTAAGCTTCGGTAGTTGAAGGATACTTAAAAATCGTACTTAGGTTTTCAAAACAGAAAATCTTTGCTACAGTTATCACTTCTTGAAAAGAGATAAAGGTATGTAATAACTGCAGGCCTCGCAGGCATTTTCAGATCAAAAATGAGAAGTGCTTTTTAAAAGTTGTGAGGAACAAATAAGACTGGGGGAACTCTGAGGTTTGGGAAACGCGATGGCAACTGCGAGCTCTGCCGCCTGGAGGCTCCTAAAGTCCAGTTCCCGCAGACAGAAAAGGAAGCAGATGACTCTACATCACCTTCTCCGTCTCTGCTCTTCAGGCCACTGCTAAAAGCATTCCCACAATCCCCAGAAGCTAACAGTAAAAATGGAGGGAAGTGCGAAAAGAAATCTGAAGAGCTACTAGGATGGAGAGAAATGCACTCTCCAGCCGAATTGCCCGCCAGTCGCCTCTCCCCACTCGGAGACACGGAAACCTCCGTCCTTCGGCTCTCAGGGCTTCCCGAGGGGATGGACAGAATGGGGGTCCGGGGACTCCCCGTGCCATCGCGAGCTGGGTTTCCCCGGAGGTTGCCCTAAACCCAAAGACTCAAGAAGGGGCCGGGGTCGCCCCCTCCTATCCCGAGAGACGAAACCACCCCTGCGTTCTCTGGTCTCCTTCGGGACGCGCTTTGGGTAACCCTCGGAGCGCACCCCACACTCAAGTGAAGAGACTGGGAATTAGGGGGCGCACGCCTTTCCTAGAAGTAGCCGCTAGACTCTGCCCATAGGTGTAACAGAAAAGGGTCGGGGTTAGCTCTCTGCGCCGGGCCCGTCCCTTCGTCCCCACGGTGGCCCAAACTCAGCCAGAAGAAATTCGCAGGCCGTGACGCGAGGCTGCGGCGCAGGGGAGCTGCGCCCCGGTGCTCGGCGCGAGCCTCGCCTCCAGTCCCGCTGGGACTCGCCGGGCCCCCGCGCGTTTCCCGGGCGCAGGTCGGAGGGCGGACTCGCTGGGAGTACTTACTTAGGAAGGAGAGCGAGTTGTTCCACAAAGGAAGACAGCGCTTTCTGAAGCCAGTGCTAATCTCTGGTCCTGGGGCAAAAATGAAAATGTCAACTCTCACCGGCAGTCTGCACACCGAAAAGGTACTGGGGGAGTCACACCCTGGCACTTTGCGATTCTTTTATAAATGAATCTCCCCGAAATGGTAAGGTACCTGCAATTGCAAAATCCCCAGTGTGAATCCCCAAAGGAAGACAGCGGAATGGTCTTTGGAAAAACCTGAAAACTCAGGTGCTAAGCTTTCCCGGGTCCCAGAGAAGCTGTCCCAGAGCTGCGTCCCCAAGGACATTGTAAAACCTTCCCCCAAACTGGCGTTGTAAACACACCGTATGTATTTATATCAATAATATACGGGGGAGGCATGTCTGTATGTATTTACCTCATACATATTTCTATAAACTCCAGCGTCTGGAAGGGGTGGGGGGTAAATAACACGGAACGGTTAAGATTATGGAGAAGGGATAATAACTGATTACTAATTTGAAAGTAAATAAACAGGTGACTTTTCCAGATCAAATTCCTCCTTGGATCGTTACAATAAATATCTCTGAAGGAAGCTCTCTATTTATGTTGTCATTGATTAATTCTTCACTACCTCATTTGATTTCGATTTAGAACGATTTGATTCTAATTTAATTAGCATGTAATTTGGATGTACATAATTACTGTAATTATGACATTCAGGTAAGGCAGCTTTAGGCTGAAAGGCAATTTCAAATTTTCTAGCAACCTACTTTGTACTGGGAAATGGACAAGGACTTTGCGCCCTGCTATCCAAGTAGTAATTAGCACATCTTTGAAATAGGCAGTGCGGCGGGGTTTGTATTAAAACAGCAAATACAAACCCAGCCGAGTACCCGCTGGAAATGTGGCTGCGAGTTCCCGGAGAGGCGCTGCGCTTCCCCAGGCTGAGTTCGGGAAGCCCCGCGCCCCGGCGCCTCGGCGGGGCTCTCACTGCTGCTGACGAGGGCGCCTCCGCCGCCTCGGGCGCGCGCAGGGTGGAAAGGTGTCGCTTTCCAAATTAAAATACAATCAATGAGCGGGGTAGTCACTGCAAGAGGTCTGAAGACCGAGGATGGGGGTGGGGTGGCCTGGGAAGAGGAGGGAAAGGGGCGGCGGAGGGGAGGGAGAGGTACAGAGGAGAGAAAATTGGCCAACGCCTCCAACTGTTATCTGATTTTAGATTTGGGTTTCAAAGGGGAAAGGCGAGGAAAAAAGGGGTCGGTCGGCCCGGAGAGGGTGAGCGCACCCTCCGCGAGGGCCCGGGGCGAAAGCTTTGGGGCCCTTCGTCGCCCCTGGGGGGTCCCTGCACCCCGCCCTGCGCGGCCAGGACCTGCCCGACGCCCCCGCGCGCGAATCGGTCCGAGGTGGCCGAACGGAGGAGGCAGAAGGCGACTCCTGCCTCCCAGAGGCCCGGCTGCCACGCCGCGCGCGTCCCCAGCGTCTCTTCCCATCCAGGGCTCGAGGGCGCGCGGGCAGCCTCGGTGGTCCGGGGTAATTGGCCTGCACCGGAGGCCCCGAGAGTCCACGCCGCCCTCGATCCGGGGTCGTGAGGCGAAGCGTGCGGGGGGGTGGGGACGCTGCGCCCGCAGCTCCGTTCCCCATCCGGGGTCCACATCGCCGCCGACAGCGCTCGAGCTGGGACAGCTCCCTGAGTTGGGAGACCCTGAGGTTGCCATGCAAAAGATGTTAAAGGCCACAATGCTAAGAGGAGGGCCAAGCCGGGCGTTATTTTGTTTTGCTTGGATTTTTCAGTTAGCACGTTCCAGAAACCACCTCCTTCCCTGGGAGACGCTGCTAAGCAGCAACCCCAGAGAACGAGACTCTGCTCCCGCCGAGCCTTAAGCCTCTCTTTTCCTGGCTTGGTTCGCTGGGTTGTAACTCCCGGCCCAAGCTGGGGCTCCCCGCGCTAACAGCAGAGCGCTGGGCTTACAGCGCGGCCCTCCCGTCTCGGGACTCTAGATGGCGCGAGCGAGCCGCACTCGCCGCGCTCCTGTTATGGGAATCAAGAGCTACTGTCAAACATAAAAGCAAATCAGAGTTTTCAGTTTTTTTAATGTGTTAAGAATGTTATTCCTTAAGAAAATTTGTAGCTAAATTATTCTCACTTAAAATAAACACTTAGTATACCAATTACACAAATGGGCGGGATTTGTGTGAGATTTACTTCATCTGCATTTTAGTAGGGGAAGAGAGGCTTGGTGAATACAGATAATAGATGCAAATAAGATTAGAGTTAAAATAAATAAAGTTTCCATCTGAATAAAAAGAAATTCAATTTTACACGACTTGTAGCGATTTGGCGGAATGTCCAGCCAGACGCGTTGTTCAGGTGCACAATCTAATCTCGTCAAAATGATGTTTTCCTTCCTTGGGGAAAGAACAATCTTTTATTTTCCTCTTTCCTCGGATCCGATTCACTCCAAGGGGGGGAAAGTAGCGTCAGGGAAAGAAAGCACGGGGGAGGGTGTGGACTGGAGCTAGGTAGGCACAGGCCGAGGAGAACTTGGTCTGCGCTCCTCTACTGCGCGGGCAGCTGAGAATCATGAAACCCGGAGAAATCGGCTGAAACGAAATCGCACTGCACCCACCCCAGCTGGGGCGAGCCCGGGGCCCCGGGGTGCGGACTCGGCCCCCCGCCGACCTTCAGTCCTGACTTCGTCTGCTCCCCTCCCGGGGCCCGGCGCAGCCTCGCCTCCCCCGGGCCCGGAGCCAGACGGCCCAGGCCGCGGGGCCCGGAGGTGACCCTGGGGAGGAGCGTCCCCACCTCTACTGGGGACCCAAGGGTGTCCTCTCCGGTGGCCTCTCCTGCCACGCGCGTTCTCTCAGTCTGCTCGGTTCAGCGGGTGCCACTCGCTCCCGGCGCCCCAGGGACGCAAAGCGCTGGGTGGGGGCCAGCGAGGCTGAGCTGTCTCTCCCGGGTCCGCGCCCCCCGGGTCCCGGCTGCGCGCTCGCAGATCTCCCGGTTGGACGCTCCATCGCTGTTCCCGGGGCCACGGTGATGGACGTGGGCTGACCCGCGGGGCAGAGGCAGCGCGAACCAGCCTTGATCACTGGCCTGCGGAGGAAGCCGAGCGGCCAGCGGGACCTGTAGGCCGGCAGGCCCTTTGATCTGCCTTCATTATCAACGTGAAACAAAGCGGACGGACGGAGCCCGACGCCCGGGCGCCCTCGGTCCTCAGGAGCCTCGCTACACCTCACCTCCCGCGCCGCCGGGCCGCGGCCCCCGAACGCACCGGGCAAACGCACCCCTGCCAGCCTCTCGCCGAGACCAGACGAGAACCCCGAGGCGCGTGGGGCGGCGGCCGGGGAGGCCAGGTCAGGGACGCTTGCAGCCAGGAGAGAAAATAGCCAAAGGGAAGAAAAAGTCAGGCGGTGGAGGTGCGGGGAGCGCAGGATGCGGAGCCAGCGAAGAAGCCACTGAACGCTGCGCTGCGAAAGCCCGGCTGGGAACCTTTCTTCTGTTTCATCGCTACTTTGCTACTTGGCTGTTCAGAGCAGTTTTGTTAACTGTTAATAACAATAACTTATTTTTTCTTTCTTTCCTAAGAATCAAAATCTTTACTCAAGTTTCCAGAGACAATAATCAGGGGAGAGGGAATGTCTGTTGGTACTGACTTCCCTTGTATTTCCTATTGTGTGGGAGGCCTTTCAGAAATATTTTAATTCTGTAAATATGTACTTTATTTTCCAAATTAACATTTTTTTCGAATTGTGAAATTGTCTCATTTACCAGTTTTCTTTTCGTCTCTCTTTCCTTTCTCTCTCTTTTAAAACGAGGCTGTTAAGTTGGTGGTCAGAAGACAAAGAGAGTGAAAATAATTTTCATTTCAATAATTGCCTTCTGGTCAATTTAACTGTGCCTTATTTTGAAAGAGACTGTCTAAATGAGATTCCTGTCCCAAATGTGTTCCCAGGCCTGATCCCAGCCTTTAATTATTCCTGAGGTTTTTTTCTTCAGAATAAGACGCCGCGCTGAGTAATCACAAAGAAGTCAGAGAGCATCCTTGAACCTTTTCAGAAGCAGCGCCACTGATATTCAAATAACCTGCGAGGGCCATTTGACGGCGCAGGGACCTAGGCATTTCCAATTCACTATTTGCATAGATCAGCCGTCTTTGAAAAGGAAAGGAGCAGTTGTCTTCCATAACATTAAAAAGCCTAGTTATCAAATCAAGTGCTTAGTTTGGGGGCTTTTAAAACGCTTACATTTTATCTCAGGTTGCCCTTTACCGTTTGACATGCAAATTTGGTGCAGTTAATTTAGACAATTAAAAAGATCTTCAAGGGAGCTTTGTCACAGAGAATATTTGGAGTTTTCCCCGTGGACCAGCTGAGATAAAGTTGGCCAGAACAAATGATGTCTAGGAGATTAATTAGATATTTGATAAGACATGAATCCCTAATAAGGGAATACAAGGCACAGGGGGCTGCTGTGTGCTCTAAGTCAAAATTAATAACATTTAACAAGATTTTCATTTAGGCATGAAATGTCTTTTCCGGGGTATTGACTCTAGCGATTTATTCCCTTGAGATGCCTTCCAACATAGAGGTCTTGGGAGCTAAAAGACTTCCTTCCAAAAAGCTTTCTCTTTTCACAGATTGTTTTTAAATCACTTTTTAAAAACAAACAAACCCACCAGAGTTTTCTCTGACCCCTTCGGGAGGTGTAAACACCTCCCCAGTTGAAGCTGCCAAAGTCCTTTGCTTTTCTTAGGCGATTTAAAATGTTACCTTTGGAGGTCCCTCCCATCAAGTAATACAACTGCACATTCTTATAACCCAATTTAATTTACGCTGTTGATATACAAATAAATAATTTTGACTTCTCAAAAACGTATATTATGGCTTTTATAACCCATATAAACTTTTTACATTACCTACAACTAACATTAAGGGAATTGTTTCCCAACCAAAAAGAAAAAAAAATAGAACCACGTAAAGGTTACTGAGGGGAAAACAGGATATAAAAAAAAAGGGAGGTGTATTGTTCAGAGTTCTTTAATAATACCAAAATGAAAATATGATGTCAAGATTTTCTTCATACAGATAAACGCATTTAATTTCTTTAGATGACCTTAACTTACGTGTTTGAGTGAAATGATAACTCAACATTTTAAATATCTTTTACATATATACTGACTTTCACAAAGTGCATCAGAAAATTAAAAAAAAAACTCCCTGAATTTCAGGAATTCACCAAAAGAAAACCTCTATTCGAATGAACATTTACAAGAAAATAAAAGAGAACACAATCTTTTGAACCCTATTTATACAGATGTTATGAAATACAGAGAAATTGTCGCTAGACTTCCAGTTTAATTTCTCACCTTAAGCCTTTTCGATGCTTCCTTTTTAGGAAAAAAAGTTTCATTGTAAGTAGATATCAAGCAGGACTTGGAGCATTTTATGTATAATATAATCCACACAAAGGGTCTGTTTTTTATAGGTCCCGTTTGTTTTCAAATGTTCTGACAGTCCTTTGCTGGGTGGTGGCTAGGTTTGTTTTTTTTTTTTTTTTTTTTTTTTTGTGGTTTCTTTTTTTTTTTTTTTTTTTTTTTTTTGAAAAAAGACAGAGAAGGGTAGAGGGGGGAGGTGGGCACGGGGAGGAGGGAGCGTTTCCGTGTATTGCTCTTCGCTCGAGAAGTTTGTGCGAGTTGTGTGTGTGTGTGTGCACGCGTGCGCGCGAGTGTGGGTCTGCGGTGCGTGTGTGTGTGTGCGTGCGTGTCTCTGTATGTGCAGTTTTCGAAGGTGGCTGTGGCGCAGGATGGCTCGCTTTTGTTTCTGGACCACGCGTTGGACCCTCCTCCGGTTGCGGACTGCGGAGGGTGCTGGGGCGCGGCGGGCGATCCGCGGCCTCTCGCCCTGCCCGGGCCCGGGGGCGCCGCCGGCCCCGCCCTCCCGCTTCCCGCCGCTCGACCAAAGCCTCCGCCCGCTCTCCACGTCTCGCCCGCTCGCGCCTCTCTTCGGCCTTAGGAATCGCTGGGGCCGCTCGCGGCCTCCTTGCCTCCCGCCGAGGCCGCCGCCACCGCCGCCGCCGCCGCTGCAGCCGCGGCCGCTGCCCGGGCGGCGCTGACGCCGGAGTCGTGCAGGATGAGGTCAGGGGACTCGGAGCGGGGCGTCTCCAGGTTGCTGGCGTCCGTGTCACTGTCGCTGCCCTTTTTGCCCCCGCCGCCCCCGTTATGCGTCTTAATGTGTTTGCTCAGGTGGTCGCTGCGCATGAAGCGCTTGTTGCACACGGGGCAGGCGAAGCGCTTCTCGCCGGTGTGAGTCCGCAGGTGCCGCTGCAGCTCGTCCGAGCGCGTGAAGCGCTTGCCGCAGAAGAGCCAGTTGCACACGAAGGGCCGCTCACCCGTGTGCCAGCGCAGGTGCGCCTTCAGGTGCGACGTCTTGCCGTACACCTTGCCGCAACCCGGGATGTGGCAGCTGTGCAGGCCCTTGCGCCGCAGGCTCGCCCCGGCCGGGCCCAGCCGCTCGGCCTCCTGGCAGTTGGGGCAGTCGCAGGTGGCGCGGCCCGAGTAGCGGCGGGCGGAGCGCGCTGAGCTCCCCCCGGCGGCGGCGGCGGCGGCGCCCGAGATCATGGCGCTGGCCGCGGCCGCCGCCACCGCGGCGCTGGAGTCCGAGTAGGAGGGCAGCACCGGTTTGAAGCCGTCCTGAGCCAGCAGGTGCTGGCTGGTGGAGAGCAGGTGCGAGGCGGCGGCCGCCGAGGAGCCGAGGCCGGTGGAGCTGAAGGCCGAGTGCGTGAGCGAGCTGAAGTCGGGGTTGTAGGTGCCCAGCTGCGAGTGCAGCGAGGCCTGGGGGGCGCCCGAGTGCAGCGAGCTCTGCAGCCCCCCGGCGGGGTTCTGCACCTCCAGCCACGAGCCCGGGCTGCTGTGCACGTCCCACCACGACGACGCCGCGCCGTTGGTCACCTCGCCCGCCGCCAGCGTGGAGTGGAAGCCCGACTTGTACCACGACTCGTAGGGGTGCGCCATGCCCACCCGCGGGTACAGGCCGTCGGCCGCCGTCGTGTGCACCTTGGAGATGAATGCCGACTGGCCGCCCGCCTCCTGCGGGGACACCCCGGCCGCCGCCGCCGCCGCCGCCGCCGAGTTGGAGAAGAGACCGCCGTAGTCGCTGCTGAAGGCGGACGATGTGGGCGACGTGGACGCCAGGCAGAAGGCGCTGTTGGCGGCGCCCGAGCCCCCCGCCAGGCCGCCCGAGCCGCGGCCGCCCGTGGCCACTGCGAAGCCCGACAGGCTGGAGCCGAGGTTGCAGCTGGAAGAGGAGCGCTTCCAGGGGTGGAAGCCGCCCTTGGCGAAGGCGCTCGACTCCGGCAGCGTCGTCAGCGGGCTCGTGTTGCCAATCTTGTTGCAAGTCGCCGCCAGCATGGCCAACGGGGTCGTTCCGAAGCGCGGCTCTTCCTAGATTGGGTGGGGTGAGGGAGGGAGCAAGGAGGAGGAGGGCAGGAGGAAGTGGGGGGAAACACAAAGTGCACCCGTGAGCAGCCGTGCCCCCCCTGCGGCGATCCCAGGGGGCCGGGGCTCCCCTCCTGGCTCGCGCCTCCTCCCCACGCGCGCGCTGAGGATGAGCCGCGGCGCACGGGGTAGGGGCGGCCACAGGGTGAAGGTCCGGGCGCTGCAAAGTTGCTCCTGGGGAGGCTACGAACCAAGGCTGCCTCGGTTTCCTCCGCCTCGGTTGCTGCAACCCCTGCCTAGAACCGGACTTGGGTCGTCGCCATCAGCCCGCTCCTCTTCCCCGGGCCCCCCAGTCGCCCTTCCGGATGCAGCGTGAAGGTAAACACGGACAGCAAACACCAAGCGACCTAGGGACCCGCGAAACTTGGAACGCTCTTCCCGAGGCTGGCTAGGATTTGACTTTTTTTTTTTAGTACAAAAACGTTGGTTTTAATTGCACAGACGCCGATTATAGAAACAATCATCCGAAAGTAAGCGGCCCAGTGACGGTTTTCAAAGTCACGGGCGAACTCCGGGGGCCGCAGATATGTAAATGTTTATGATCGGGGCTGCATGGACTGCAAAGCGAGGAAGACAGTTTTCTGCAAACACCACTGTCGCCTGAGTGCGACGATACCAAAGCAGGGGGGATGGGACATAAATCAGGAGGAGAGGAAAAACCTCTAGCTTTTCTTTAAAACCAAATAAAAAAGGAACTTGCTTAAGAAATCCTTCTCTTACAAAAGCTGGGTTCCAATAACTTGGAAAGAATCCGTCCCGGAACTGGGGAAAGTGCTAGAAGAACCTGAAACTGCAGTCCAGCAGCAACAGTTTCTTGGGAGCCGCGGACCACGAGAAGCCATAACGAAAAATGACTCCGGTTAAAACTAGCAAACGCGTTGCTGCGTTTGTGACTTACCCCGAGTATAGACGTGGCCATAGCAGGTCTCTGGGATGCGCGGCGGGGCCGGGAGCGGGGCTGAGCCTGGTGGCTGCTCGGAAACACTGCTGGGGTCCCGCGCGGCTCTCGCGTCCCCGCGCTCGCGCCGAGCGGACTCCGGGCTCCCGCCGGCTAAACTCAGCCTAAGTGCGAGGAGCACCCGCTTTGAAGTGCCGCTGGCTTCGCCTCTCGCCCAATGAGGGCGCAGGCAGAGCAGACGGGAGCTGCCCCGCAGCCAATCAGACGCGCCGAGGGGCCCGAGCCCGGGCTCCCCGCGCGTGCCAGTCAAGTCTGCGGGCGAGGGCGGGGGGTGGGGGGGCGCGGGCTAGGGACAGAAGAAATTACGGCGCAATTAAAAATTTACACACACTCACCAAGCCAGGTTTAAATGCCATGGAGACTGAGCCACAAGACCCCCCTCGAGCCACCCCAAGATGTTGCAAGTTAGGGTTGACAGTGCGACTCCAGTCCCCACTTGTGGGAAAGGAGGCAGAGGGGAGGGGCGCGGAGGCGGAGGGCCCGGGGAGAGGGAAATGTCAACTCTCACTTTGTGTCCAGGCGCTTGCCTGCGGAACACAACTTCAGCTGGTATTCATCCTTTCTCGCTCGCGATTTTATCTTTGTCGTTGGTCTTCTACCCCGTCCTTATTTCCGCTCCCCGGGACGCATCGAGGAGGGAGCGCCGAGGGACAGCTCCTCTGAGACAGGAGAAACGGCCCTCTCCGCACGGGCCTGCACCCAGACTTGTTGGGAGGCCTGGAGCCTGCTGCATCCCGCCATCCCCTCCAGCGTCTAAGTGACTTCCTAATTGTCGCTCTGGCCTCTGACCCAGGGGGTAATACAAGTGCCACTCAGGCCAGCGGCTTCTGGTGGTAATTGAGGGCACCCTTTGTACGGTTTCGCCAGCGCCTAGCTACCAGGTTAACCCAGTTGTCAAATATGACTAAATAGTGGGACGTGCTGATTATCTGCCAGGTTTTGCTGGGGGCTGCCTTGGGGGTGGGAAGCATCAGCCCATACAACACGCCGCCGCACTAAGCCGCTTATTTTCACATTGTAACAACTTTGGAAACCGAGACCGCCACGAGCAGCGTCCGCCCCCACCGCCACCCCCGCTGAAGCTGCAGCTTGCTCGGCTGTTTGTTTAACCCGGCGACGATTTGCATGTCGCGTTGCAGCCTGGAATCGAGTTTTCTTGCTCCGTTTCCAACCCATCCCCACTCCAGACCCATGAGCTCCAGGCTGCTCCGCCAGGGCCTAGAGGCTGGCGTGGCGCGAGAACGCGGTGTCCAGAGGCTCAGCCCCGGAGCCTCGTCTTCGTAGCCTTCATCAGCAAGGCCGAGGACCAGGCCACATGTGGGCACTTTCAGGTCGTGCAGCTGGAATCATCCGAGTCCTCCCCAAATTGGGGTGTGAAAAGAGGTTGTCCTCGCACACACAAGGGCGCGCTCTGCGTCTCTCCGCAAAAGCGGAGCTGTTGGCTTCTTTTCCTTCCGGGCCCCACTTTTACTTCCTTCTCCAGGGTAGCCAGAGGCCGCGTTTGAACTCAAAATACCAGAGCCCTCGGGCAGACGTGGGTACTGGTTGTAATGTGGCACATTCCCTTCCAAACCCACATCCTGCTCTTCAAAAAGAAAATGAACCACCAACCCCAAATGCTCGGGTGCAAAAAGACAAGTTGTCACGAAGGGGGAGCAAGTGAGGAGGACGTGTAACGAGGTTCCCGGTGTCTTCTATCCTCTTTTGTAAGATTTCTTGCCCCAAAGTACGACCAAACGTAGCGCTTCTCTCGGCCCAAAGATGGAGCCTGCGTACATCCTGGCGCACTTCGTGGGTGGGGAGGACTATGTGGGTCTCTTTCTTAGCTTTTCGTTAGAATACTGCTCAGAATGGTTTCCTTCCTTCCTTCCTTCCTTCCTTCCTTTCTCTCTTCTCTCTCTTTCTCCTTCTCTCTCTCTCTCTCTCTCTCTCATGCTTTAAGGTGGCATAAGCACCAAGGAAATCGTGACAGAGAAAAGAGCGAGAAAAACCTCGCGGCTATGAAAGAGGCTCTGCGCCTTGGGGATCGGTGGTGGGAATCGGAGGAGGTAAAAATATGAGAAATCCCTGGGGGATGTAGGGTGCAGGAAAGAGGGGAAATAAGGCCGCCTGGAACAGCCGGAAAGCCCGGCAGGGGAACCTGGGAGCCGTTCCCAACAGGTGACTTCTGCCCTAGAAGGGGAGACTGGTCCTCGGCTTCCTGTAGAGTCTCTGCGTCGATTTACTAATAGAGGGATTGTTAAGTGGCAGCGAGGCGTTTGCGACTCACCCTGGGCAGCCCGCGGAGAAGCGCAGAGGCTTCCCCCGTCCTCCTCCTCCCCCACCCTCCGCACACCCTCTCCTAAAGGGAACCTGACAAAGTCATAAATAAGACGATCCGAAAAGCCACTTAGCACTGGTGACATTTCCAAGCCAACCATTTAAAACAGTTCTCGCAGGCACCTCCGGCTACAGGCGCCCAGCTTGTCTCCCTCTCCTCCTCCTCCACCCCCTCCCGCGCCCCTCCCCCTCGCCGCCCCTCCCCCCTCCCACCGTTTTCCACACAGTTCCAGCTGTCAGACTCTCGACGTGGGCACTCAGATATTCCTTTAGACACGCGCGTCCGCAGCATCACAGTAAAAGTTACGGAAATCTTCCAAACGAACGTAGGCAAACACCCGGGCCAGTTCAACTCCAAGGTGGGGCCCCAAGGAAATCTTTCGGAGGAAGTCCAGTTTTTTCTCATCTGACAGATTTTTTTCATCCTCTAAAAAATCTAGTTTTTAAACAAAGATCAATGTGTTATGCTAAAGTGTTGAGCTGACTGTTAAAACATTTGGGGAAATAATGACACTGTAACAAAGGCCTGGTTTGGAGTGAATCATCACCCTTTTAAAAGTTAAAGCAATTTTCAGGAGAATAGCTTTCAGCAAACGCTTTACATTATTCAAAACGGCCAAATAATGCTCTATTATAGCGCCTGAATGCTGCCAGTCAGCCCCTAAGTGCAATTTGTGCAAAGGCCCCGGTGCCTTATCTCCACTTCTTTATAAAGAGGTGAATATAAAACAATTTCTTCCAAACCCAGACAGAGAGCACGAAAATTGCTTCCCTTTCTGCAATCAGGGCAATTTAACTGGAGTGCAATTAGCACTATTAAATGTCGATTCTGCATAAACAAATCTGACTGAGCAGAGAAAGTGGGGTGAGAACCTCATATACACTGAAACTGATTTTTTAAAATTATGTATCCGGGTCCTTTACAATTGAACTGTGACGTTTTCATCTTGGAATAGATTTACATCGTAAATACACTGTGGTTAAATCAACATAATTTTTTTGTAAAAAATTCAATATGAACCCTAATAAAGAAGAACAGGGTAATTAAAGTGAAGAGTTCACTTCCTTTGAACAAATATTGTTTCTCCCAGCTTGCCTCTTCGCCGAGAGCTTTGATCTGAGCCAGTGCTCAAGTTGCTGTGTTTAGGAAGCAGAGCCGGAAAACAATTCCGTCGTTAGCGCTGAGCCGAAGGACCGGCGCTCCTCCGCCACGGAGCAGCCGCTTTCCCCTGACTCACTAAAGACAGTGACCGGGAAGACCAGTTACCTTCTGAACTCTTCGATATTGTAGCTGGGTAAATATTAGGCGGCTGCCCAGGCTCCCGGGAGCTTTGACTAGGCGCAGAGTTTAACGGCGGCTGTACTGCCCTCGGGCGGGGCGGGGTGGGGCTGGGGAGACGCCAGGCTCTGGGCTGGAGGGGAGCTTTGGGCGAGGAGGAGCAAAAGGTTGTCCCTCTGACGCGGCTGGCAGCAGCCCAAGCTGGGCCGCCAGAACCAGGAAGCCGGGCGGGGGCGGTTGTAAGAGGTACAGGAGCCCGTAAAAGGCGTTTGTCTGACCTGTCCTCCCACCTGCCTTTATTTATTTATTTGCTAAGCCACAGAGCTCCCTTTTTGAATCATTTGAGCAATTAATTATGCTTTTCATTTGCATGATCTACACTAGAGCAGTGATTATCAGGTCAGCACGATGTGGGAGTTGGGGAGATACATTAATAGCCTGAATTAAAGAGAAAAAAAAAAAAAAGAAGAAGAGGCAGCAGCTGCCCTGGGTGTCTCGTCAGTGCCAGGCATGAGCAAGGGCGAAGGAAGCCCAGGCCAGTCCATAGCGCCTGTTGAGTCGTGTGAATCCCTTCTGCAGTTGGAGTTTGTCAGTGTGAGTGAAAATGAAATGCAGCCTTTGATTAGAAGAGAATCTTTTGTAGTTAACATATATTTGTATCTTAAAAAGTACCAGCATTGAGATCAAATGGATCCAGAAAATTAATTGAAAATTGAAGAACTCTCCTAAAATTTCAGTTAAGCTTTCATTTAATATTTGTTCTATAATGCCCTCCTTCCTTTCAACCCAACCCTTGCAAATAAAAGAGCCAGGAAGAATCAACAGGCCAGTGAGACTCTCATCTTTTTTTTTTTTTTCTTTTTTCCCTACCTAAGAGATCCTACTGCTATTTAGAGGTGGTGGGAGATGCAAATCTTTCCTGCCTCTGTAAAGTCTGTTGGAGAAACTGAAAACCTCTAGTCTATTAAGTACAGTCCAAACCTTTGCTACTCAACTAATTTTCTGTTGCTAGATGTATCTGGGCCATATATTTTTAAGCTTACCTTGATTTGTTTATCTGAGCCAAAAATGCATTAACAATTAAAAGGAAAAACTGGTGTGTCAAAGGAAGGAAGGTGACTGTAGACTGTGTGATGATTTTAATGACGGCAATTATTGGAAGATTATTCAACAAGCATCATAGATTTGTTTACTGCATTACTAGGAAACTATGGGGGGCCTATTCGGCTTGGGGTTGGTACCTCCCTCCCTCCCTCATCAACCACCAAGAAGGGGTCCTAGACCTAAGTAAATGTGGCATTCAGTACTGCCTGTCTTCTTTTAAAGAGTATCTCTACCCTAATGATGCACATTTGTTATCTCAACCAACTCTAATGGAACCATTCTTGGAGACATTAAAGGACCTTTTTTACATAAAGCCAGAACTAATATCAAGAAAAGCCAGCGGCCAGGCGATTCTGGGTATTAACCATCTTCTCCAGCCAGGATTCCAGTTCTTCAGTTTTACCACTTTTAGGCAGCTTTTAGGAGGCTCCCAACTTCTAACTCTTTCCTCCTCTGTCCAGGGCTTGGAGAAGCCACCACACTGCAAGAGAGTAGTAAGTATTGTACCTCCAGGACTCTCCCAAGAAAGTTTGGTGTTTCCTCCCTTCTCTTTAACATATCCTTCCCTCTGTATTATTTCCTATTGCCATGGTTAGAAACAAGTAAAGATAGGACTGCAAGCATACAGGGATGTGACTAGGGACGCTTTTAATACAAACACATGGGATACAAGACCACTTGTCCACATTAAATTAGCTTCGGTCCACAATAATCAATAAATTGTAGCTTGGGCTTTTTGGTCATCAATGAATTACTGGTTTGGAAATGAAATTTGAAAAGCGAGAGGATAGTAAATCCCTAGTTACACCACACTCCCTTTTCTCTCTCCCAGGAGGAAATGAGACTGGAGGGACTGGGCCATCCCGGGGGCTGCCTTGGGTTCTGTAACGGCCCAGTTTCAAGCTTAAGGTGGAGTTGGCTGGCCCTGAGAACCTCTCCTCTTCAAACGTGAGCCTGCAGGCTTCTGCAAGTGGCAATTAGGAACCTATTACAAGCCATTAGATTGATCAATGTACCTTAAACAATGCGAATGATTTATATAGCTGACTTATGTGGGGGAAGAAAGAAAGAGGTGGGGTGAGGACGGCTCCTTATCCTTCCACTCCTGGCACTGTTGTGGAGAAGAGCTGCATCGAGCTTCTGTTCATCACAGCTCAGAGCCACCAGAGTGATTTATCTGGAAAAGTTTTCAAGCAAAGACACAGGTTCCCCGACTCGTCCGGTGGGTGGCGAGATGCATGGGTCTTTTTGGCCTCTCTTTCTTCTAAGGAAATCAGAGGACGATGGAGGCCTATGCAGAGCTGCTGAGGGTCACCGAGACGCGACCCCCTAGCGGCGGGCCCCGCCAGCAGAGGTCCTGGCTGCCCCCCTTCCCCGGTCTGTCCCAGGGAGACCGGGAGGATGCCTTACACTTTCGTTTAGCGGAGTGTTGGAGAGCTGGTGGCCTTCTCGGTGCCGCAGGAACGCACAACCATTAGCCCTTGAAGTTTCTGGCGAGACTTGGGGAGGAACAGCGCCCAGGCTCCGCGAGCGAGATGACGGTGGGGAGGGAGGGGACTCCGCGGAACGGAACTCCTCGGCGGGGCTGGCTCCTCCAGCTAATCTGTGCGGCGAAGGCAGAATTACCCGCGAGCCGAGCGATCAAAGCTGGCCCCCGCCCTCGCGCCCCGCCCTCCTGCCCGGCCAGAGTCTGTCTGCGGCAGACGCTCGTGGAGCTTCTCTCGAGGAGGGAGTCCTTGCCAGCTCTTCCAGAGCCTGAGCGGAAAGGACGGGCGCACTGCCCCCGTCCCAGAGGAGGAGGATTCCCTTTGTCTCGCCTCCTCCTCCCCGGCCGCCCTCTGCTCGGAAAGGGGGAGGGGGCGACGACAACACCCCCGCCCCCCAACTCTGCCTCCTCCCTCTTCTCTTCCCAGCCTCCTCTCCCCGGCTTTCCGGGCCTCCCTCCTCGGATCCCCCAGATCCTCTTACCGCCTCATCCTTCTCCCGGCTTCCCCTTCTAGAGCCTGGGCAGGCGCTGTTGATTTCCCGGGCTCCTTTGGCGGGAAAGAGCTTCGTCCTGGCTTGTTCTTGCGTGTCTGGGACAAATCCTTTTGTTTGTGTCTAAATGCGGAATAGGAAGCATTCCGGGCTGATTATGGGGCGCAGAAGGAAGAGGGAAAGGGCAGAGAAACGATATGCACGTGTCTTTTGCACTCAGCATGCAATGGAAGCCCAGGATTTGGAGACCCTTCTAGGCGGACCATGATTTCTCTCAAGCACAACTGCTCTCATCTGTCCTTTATTACCTAGAGCCCACTCTGCCGAGCTCTTCGCTGCTCTGGTTTCCTTTCAACCCCTTCCTGCTTGGGAGCTTTCCTCAGGGCCCTGCAGTGCAGTGAGGGATAGAAAGAAGGTGGCTTAGAAGAGTCCTCTAGAGGACCCAAACACCCTGTGACACCCCCCGGGAACCGGCCTGCCCTGGGTCAACATGCCCATGTTTTCCTGATTTCATTTTTCCTGATTTACCTGCCTTAGAGTCCAACCCTAGCAGGCTGGCCTCCGCTGCCACACTGACCACTGTCACAGGCATGCTTTTCCGGAGTCCAAGGGGACACCTCCACCCTGACTCTCCTTTCCTGCATGGAGGGCAGACGTGGGGTAGAGGGAGGCTGCCCCTCCTCGTTGCTCCTGGCCCGCTACCCCAAGCAGAAGGCACAGTGTTCACTCTCACACTCACCGGGCACAGGCAGCAGCGGCCATGCTCCTTCCCAGCCAGGGTCAGCAAGCTAGGCGGCCTTGGGCAGGACACAGCGCCGCGGGGAGGCGGGCTCGGAGCTCGAGATGCCTCCCTGGGAGCGCGCGCGCGCGCGGGGGGGGGGGTGTTCAGCTCCCTCAAAACCAGCTGCAAGTCTCCCGGGCCGGGTGGCTAGTGGTCGGGACGCACCTAGGCCTCCCCGGCCCCTGGCCCACCTCCCGCTGTCCCCTGCGCTCTGGTGGTCGTGGTGGCCGCGGCCACAGTCCCCCGGAGCTCCACTCTACAAGCTGCCTGCCGCACGCCTTCCAGAGGCTCCGCTACATCTGGGACGCATTGCCCCTTAATTATCAACCCCATTCTTGTGATCAAGTGAACGTTGCTAATCTCTGCGTGTATTGTTCAGGTAAATAGAGGCTGCGTTTAATCAATATGCAGGGCCTCAGCCTTCGCAGTGCTAAGTAACCTAAGTCAACGGTGGAGATTTTGGCGTGTGGATAATTATAGAGCACGCGGAATCCTCGCTTCAGCCTAATTCCACATCTTTTCTCCGACCCGGGGAGCAGGAGGAAAGAACGGGAGAAATCTCCACCCTCTAAAGGGTCGGAGCTGGCAACTTGAGGGCAAGAAACGAGCACCTTGGCTCTAATGCCGCGCGCCAGGCCCGCGCCCTCTGCGGAGCGCGCCGCCGACACTGGGGCCTGCGACCCGACCGCGGCAGCTCCGGACCTCCGAGCCGCGGAACCCAGCCCTCGGCAACCCCTCCCTGCGGCTTCCGGACCCCTCCCCCGAAATCTGTCGCAGTGAGGAGGGGTTGTCCACTCCGCGGGTCCGCGCCGGGCGGGAAGGCTGGGGGCGGGCCCCGGAGGCGGGGTGCCCCGTGGTAGCGACGCTGCGGCCCCGCGCGGGCTCCCTCTCTTCTCCCCGCCCGCTCCGAGGTGCTGTTCCCCGCCTGGGGTGGGGGCGGGGACTCGGCGAGTGCCACGCTCGGGCGCGCAGAGAGCGACTTCCGTGCGCTCCCTCTTAAGTAGTTATTGTTCCCTAATTAAGAAGACTTCGGGCCAGCTCGCGGGGGATCAGGGGTTTGCAGCAGGGGCCGGGAGGTGCGCATCTGCTAGGTAGGGTTGGCGTTGTCGCCTTACTGCCTCTTGGCTCCGGGATTGGCCTCAGAGTGAGGCCCCCTGGGCCTCGACAGCGAAAGGGTTAGCTGGGAATCAAACCGGAGACAGCGGAAACAATAGGAACCCTCCCGACGCCTCGAAGTGGAACCCTAGAGGCCGACCCTCAGGTTTGGGTCGTTAACACTTAGGCAACTCGGTTGCGGGAATTTCGGTTTCTCCTGGTGGCTCTCCGTGCGCTGTGCTCCCCGGAACTTTCAGTACAAACAACCGGTTCCTCTGGTTGTAACCAGACACCCGCCTTGCATGGAATTGTCCCTCTTTATAAAAGCAAGATTCTAAAGTCTGCTCATTATTTGCAAGTTTAGGGTGTCAGCGCCACCACTAAACTGAGTTACAGCTGGAGCTTGAATTTAGTGTCCACGGTCTTGGATGGCAGCTAGCTGTTTTTAATTTTTGGAATTGAACAGTTCTTGTATACGGTATCTCTCCCTGCTTTCTTCCCTTAAAAGTTGAATAGCCTTTGGAAGAAGAGGGAAATTAAACACAAATGTCAGTGTAATCCCCAAAGCCTTTTCCTTTCTATTATTCCTTTCTGGGCTTCCTCTCCTCCGGCCCCAAGCCTGTGACTGGACCAGATACACAGATCTTTTACAGTCTCGCCTTGCATCAGCGCGGGCTCTAAGTCCCAGGACGGGTGGCCTTTGGTTGGAAAGGTGGACCCAACCTTTCCAGGTTGTGGTGGTTTCTCAGCTAAGACAAGGAAAGGAAAGGTTAAGAGAGTTGGCAGCCAGGGCTCCTGGGTGGGCACAAGCCCTCTGGAGATCTCAGGTGCTGGGTGTGGGGAAAGGTCATCACTTACTGCTATGATTTAGGGCAGCCCTCAAAATTTGTCAGCGTTCTGCTCTCTAAATTGAAGCTAGTAATTTTGACTTTGAAGGATTGTTATGCAGGTTAGAGAATTCCCAGCAATGTACTCAATACTTATTAATAGTTGGGCTAAAAAAAAGTTCTTGCCTTCCATTGTCCACTGAAATAGCATTCCTAGCTACACACTGTGAAATGAAGTCAACAGCCCCCCAGGAGAGAATAGCGTGGGGGAAGGGCGTGGGGGGTGCGGTGGTAGGGGGGCACGGTGTGGGGGGTGCGCGACAGGGCCTGTACAGAATCAGGCCGGGTGAAGGCAATGACAGTTAGTAGCTGCCTGTTTTGCAAGCAGTAAGGTTAGTTGGCTGCCCCGCTTCCATAGTTCTGCAGGTGGGAATGAGGCCTTAGCCGAGAGTGGTGGAGCCTGCCTGTAAACCTAGCTGAGACAGGAGAACTGGGAGTTTGAGGCCAGCCTGGGCAGCTTAGTGAGACTCTGTCTCAAAAATAAGAAGAGGGGCTGAGGATTTAGCTCAGTGGTTAGAATGCTTGCCTAGCAAGCACAAGGCCCTGAGTTTGATCCCCAGCACCCAAAAAAGAAAAAAAAAATGCAGGTGATTCAAAAATAAGAAGAGCTTGGAACATAGCTCAGTGCTTACCTATCATACACAAGGTCCTGGGAGCAAGTCCCACTCCCCCCCCCCAAAAAGAGGTTTTGTCTGTAACAGGAATAGCTAACATTTATTGAGCAATTATCATATTCCATACACTGTGCCAAGTGTTTTACACACAGCATTTCATTTAGGCCACCCAACAATCTTAGCAGGCATTACTAATTTATTTCTTTTTAAACTTTTACTATAGAAGATGGCAAGTATGTATTTTAAAGTAGACAAAAGCCAGGTGCGGTAACACATGCCTGTAATCCCAGCACTCGGGAGGCTGAGGCAGGAGGATCACTGTGAGTTTGAAGCTGGCCTGGGTTACATAGTGAGTTCAAGGCCAGCCTGAACTGCAAAGGGAGAGACCTTGTCTCAAAATAAATAAATAAATAAATAAAGGAGACAGAATGCTTTAAGGAACACCTCCCTGTATGTCCATCACCTGGAATCAGTCGTTATCACGTCTTTTTTTTTTTTTTTTTGGAGACAGAGTCTCGCTATGTAGCCCAGGCTGGCCTCAAATTCTCAGCGGTCTTCCTACCTCAGTCTCCATAGTGCTGGAATTACAGGCGTGTGCCATCATGGCAGGCTGACATTTTTTTTGAGATCTAAATATCCATGTGACATTTAGTTGATTACTTCTTTTCTTTATCTCTTATCTTTGTCCCTCTTTTTCTTTCCTTGTAATTTACTTGTTGAAGGAAGTCATTTGTCCTGATATCCCCTTTAAAAATAAAGACTTTGAAGCACAAAGTAGTCAAAGGAATTTAGTAAGGAATAGAAAAGGAGTTCAGCACGAGCCATATCCAATTCCAGAGCCCAAGTACCTACCGGCTTTATTATAGTCCCTTTAGATCAAGTGATGAAAAGCAAGACACAGGAAAACGCAATCACCCGTAAAAGATTTCAGAAAACGCACAACTGTCCTAAGTAACGGATTCCTTTACCAAGTACCCACAGAAAATCACTCACTTAAAGCCCAAGCAGGGTTTGAAATTTGGCAACAGAAATTGAAAACAGGATAACTCAGTATCCTACTTATGTTTTGAATCTGACTAAATAATTCCTGCATGCAAATGTATCTGTAACATGAAGTGATTTTTATTTCCAACAAATATTTAGCAAGGCAAAGACATTTTTAAAATTTACCAGCTTCCTTTTTCTCTTGCCTTCATTTTCCTCCCAATCTCCACTTTCTTCTGTTCTCCATAGCTAGATAAAGAGAAAACATCTCTTTCAAATAGTTATTTTAAAACACCAGTCAAATTAACAATTTGGTAGTTTAATATGTGATATCTGGCTTTTGTTACGGTAGTTTTGAAACCACAGTTACCCTAGCAACTGAATACATTTTTTCTTTAAAAATTTTTTCTAGCTGTCTGGAGGAGAAAAAAAGAAAAAGAAAACTTCTTGCCAGAATTTTCCCATAATAGCTTCCATTAACTGCAGTGACTTCTATTGGAGAGGCCAGCACTGCTGTCTCCCGCTGTCACCAGTCATTCACTGATCTAGCAGATGTTTTGTTTGATAAGGCCAATTTGAGCTTTATAAAACATTTATTTTTTCACCTCCAAGGAGCAAATACCAGTAAGGATGGGATTCAGTGTCGATCACTGGAAACTGGACAAGGGGCCTCAACCTGCCAGTGGAGCTCCTAGGTAAGAAGGAAGCTAAAACAAATCTAAAGGCTTCATTTATTAAAAGAAAGGGGACAAAGAGAAAAAAGAGGAGGGATGAGTCCCTAGGGACTTAACGAGAGGGAAGGAGTGAGAAGAAGAGCCCTAGTCTACAATGGGACCGTTTTGGAAATACGTGGTAGGTGTGCCCTTACCAAAGAGGGCAACAGTACTACTTATTGACGAAACAGGATGACAGAGGTGTGACGCATGCAGCATTGAGTTTGGTAGATTTGGTGTCAGCATTCCAAGAAGTTGAGGTAGAGAAGAATCATAGAGGAAAGAAGCTGCACACTAGGATTCCTTGGAGCAACTGGACTCTAAGTGTCGACAAAAATATTCACTTGCCTCTGAACAAAATCTCCCTCACAGGCATGCCCTGGCCCATGCAGATAGGTAACTCTAGATTCCTCCTCTTAAAAACAGAAGCTAAATCAAACCAACAAAACAAAAATCTCATACAAACTGTTTTTTATGAAATTAAAACTGTTTAAATCATCTTTCTTGAATCGAAGGAAGGTTTTCCAAGACCCGGACGACGTATGGTGTGGGTAAAATGAAAGGTGGCAAGAAAAAAAAGTGCAGACTGGTTCTGTTCTTGTTAATGCGATGCCTCTTTTTGTGGGTCTCCTAGGATTTGTTTGGTCATTCTGCAGAAAATGGACAAAAAAATTCCGGAAAACTCATCCTTTGTAATATGACAGCTTGGCACAGTTTGAAAGAAAGGTTTCAATCCTTGGGATTTTATATTAGATTGCCCTATATAACTATAATATTTTGACTTGAGGAATTACATTTTGAGAACTGGACTGAGATTGAGAACTGGAACGAGAAGGAGGCATTATCAATTCTATTTGCAGAAAATACAAATTTTCTATAATAATCTTACCCTGAATAATGCATATTCACAAATATATGTACATTCCTCTCTAAGGAAAAATAGGAAAAAAGACCAGAACCAGCACTATCAGGACTTGAACAATTAAAGGAACCTATTGCTTCTTTACTGACCGTCCGTGAGATGCTAACCTGGGTCACATTTCCAACCTTAGAGCCAGCAAATGCATTGAATACCACTGTGAGTTACAAGACTGGAGAAGAAAGGTTCTCCACAGGAAAGTTTTGGCACTTGTAATGTTAGAAGGACCACTGGATAGTGGGAAGATGAGAGAGACAGACAGACAGACACAGACAGACAGAGGGGGGGAGAGCCATTAAAATAGTATAAAGATAAATAATGTTCACTAATTAGATAAACCAGCTGAGGAAATCTGAAATGAAGGATTACTCTGAAGTATTTCATCACGAGAAACAACAGACATTCACTTCCAGAATTAGAGAAATGTGTAGTAGATTCAGGTCTTATTTCCCACCCTTGTCTCTGTCTGTTTTTTCCTTTTTCCATCCTTCTTTCCTCTTTTTTTTTTTTTTTCCTTTTTCTGGTCCTGGGGATTGAATCCCAGGCCTTGAGCTCGCCAGGCAAGCGCTTTACCTCTGAGCCCTGTCCCCCTCGCCTTTTATTTTAGCTGGAGACAGGGCTCACTGAGTGGCCCAGGCTGACCCAAATTCACCATCCTGCTGCCTCAGTGCACTAGGAGCAGCTCCTTCTTTTTTCTTTCTTTTTTTTTTTTTTAAACACACTTTTAATTTTGAAATAATTTCAAATTTACAGAAAAGTTACAAGAACTGTACAAAGAAATTCTTCAGTTTATCCTTTACCAGATTTATCAGATTTCAACATTTTGCATCATTTGCTTTATGATTTTCTCCGAAGATTCCCATTTACGAAGAAGACCCTGGGCTGGGCTTGAGATGATGGTGGGGTATCTAAGTGGAAAAACTCAGCCAACACTGGGAGTCAAGAATTTACAACTCAAGAAACTTCTCATAAAGATACAAATTAGAAGAAAAAACGAAGTGAGAAGTACTTGGCTGAGGATGTGACTTACGCGGAGATTTCTGGAAGATATAAGGTCTTCCCTCTAGACAATAAGAAGGTATTTGATGTTGTGCGAAGGGTGACTTTTTCATGTCTCAGCCTTTAATGGGCAAAATGAGTCATGTAGTATTATTTTTCTTATCCTTTGTTTTGTTTTGCAGTGCTGGGGATTAACCCCATGGCCTTATACTAGCTGGGCAAGTGTGTTACCGCTGAGCTATACCACCAGCCTCATTATTCTTATCTTACATTTGAAGATTACTTCGAAAATAAATGAAATATATGGTTCTATCCAGACAAGTTTATAGATAATAAAATTATCATTCATATGGCTTGTAGGCAACGCACACGTTCCACTTAGGATTCATCTGAAGGTTTGGCAGGGAAGACTCAAAGCCTTGGGGGCCGGAACCCCCGGACACATCTTCACTCGTTCAGCTGGCAGGTGATAGTGGTTTTCAGCTGGGATATCTACCATATGGTCTCTCCGTGTTTGGGATTCCTCAGCCCATACATCCTGAGTCTCCTGTCCCAAGAAAGCAGGATGAAATATTTTGCATTTTTTATGATTTAGCCTCAAACTTTATATAGCATCATTCTCCAGCACTTCCTTGGTTGAGGTAGCCACACACTTTTGCCCAGGTTTGAGGGGGAAAGGACACAAAATTTACCTCTTATGAGAAGGAGTCTTAAATTCATAGTGTAAAAAGAACATCTGGGATAAGAATTACTGTTTCAGCCACTTTTAGAAAATACAATCTGCAATAATATAGTTATATGCATATAAAAGGAATTTCCTAACTCAGTGCAGAGCATTGACATCTGAGAATTATTTTTTACTGTCTCTAGTAGTTCAAAGCTAAAGTCTTTTTTCAAAGACTGAGATATAAAGTAGGATTTTACATACCATTTATGCCTTCCTTATTAGAAATTACATTCATTTGTAGTGTGAGATTTGCAGTGTTTTAATTAACTCTGCGCTCTCACATGTACATTTTAGTAAGTGTAGTATAATTCTTTAAGCTTTTCATGAGCAGATGAACAGAAGTAACAAGAAATGCTACAAGACTTTCACATCACCTCAAAACACTGCAATTCAAGGTAGTTATGGTGGTGCATGCCTGTAATCCCCGCACTCTGAGAGGCTGGAGCGGGGCCCAGCTTGGGCAATTTAGCAACTTGGACCCTGTCCCAACATTAAAAGGGCTGGAGGTTTACTTCAAGATGAGGTCCCTGGGTTCAATCCCCACTATTGCAAAACGCAAACAAAAACAATACAGTTGAGGGCAATGATCTAATAGCATGATCACCCATGTCTCTGATATAAAATTTGATAGACTTTTTTCAAATAATTGAGAATCTGACAATATTGATAATAGAAAAAGTAATATTCAGTGTCTCATTTGTGCACTCTTTTTTATTATCTTCCATTTGATGACATGATCCAAGCATTTGGAATGTTGGAAATCAGCCTGCATCTTTTAAGAAACTTTAATACTTTTTTTTGTTACTGTAGGTCTTTTTCCTTTTCCTTTTTTTTTTTTTAAGTATGAAAAGAGACTGAGGAAATGTCCTAATATTTGGTTAACAAATTAAAAACCCATGTTTAAATCCTTCAATATCCTGGTCCTATTTCACTGTGTCATCACAGGTTGATTTACCAGCTGTAAAATTACATAAGAAACATTTTAAATGTAGAACTGTTGACAATATTTGAACTTCTGTACATATACTGTGATCTTCTGATAGTGACTCCATCGATGGTGACAGCTCATTGTAGCACACCCAGACTAGCTCTGAAATCAGGGATGTATTTTGAGAGATCTGAGCCGGTCACAAAAATGGGCTTGTTTCAGGATGCAAATGTTGTTACTCATTCCATAGTTCAGGCCTCTTCCAGCCTTAACTAAATACTTTTTTTATAGTTTAGGAATGAATCATTTCTTCTAAGAATCAAGCAATTAGTATATTTGGGTTGCCTATCATTAAGAAGGCAGGAAAAATGTCGATTGTACAGTGAGGAGAGTCCCAAGGGAAAAGAGTTTTGAAGGTGAAAACTTACTATTTTAAAATATTATGTTTTATGAAATCCATTTCAGTTAATGGTTAGATTAAGAGGTATTAGGTCACAGCTAACCCGTTTTTCTGTGTCTAACTGAGGGCTGGGTAAAGAACAATAGAAATAGAAATATGTGTACAAGGTCTGGTCAAAAAATACAGTGAATGCTAGAATTTCAAAAATTTATTACAGGGTTGAGGATTTAGTTCAGTGGTAGAGCACTTGCCTAGTAAGCACAAGTCCCTGAGTTCAATCCCCAGCACCAAAAAAAAAAAAAAAAAAATTGTTCCAGTAAAAGATACATGGCAATCAATCTCCCTCAAAATACTCACCCTTGCTTCAAACACACTATCCCATGGGTCTTGCCACTTTCTGAAGCAGTTCTGCAAGTCTTCTTTCATGAAACGTTATTAGTTGTGTTATTGTGGCTGCCTCAATGTCCTGAATCAATTCAAAATGTTTACTTTTCACGGTCAATTTGACTTTGGGGAAGAGCCAGAAGTTGCACAGTGCCAGATCCAGTGGATAAGGTAGATGAGGACACAAGGTAATGTTTTTATGAGTCTGCCTTTCTGTTGGATGGCATTGGATCATACCTCATAAAGACACTCAGGAAAGAGGACTTCAAGAGCCGCTTCAGCAAGTGGCAAGAATGGTGGAATAAGTGTGTTTGAAGCAAGAGGGAGTGTTCTGAGGGGTATTAATGGCAATGTGTCTTTTTCTGTAATACATTTTTAAAAATCCAAACATTCACCATATATTTTGATCATACTGGGTAAGTGACCATCAGGGGTCTGAATGCTGCCTTCTTTTCTTTCTTTTTTTTTTTTTTTTTTTTTTTTTTTTTTTTTTTTTGGTGCCAGGGATTGAGCTCAGGGCCTTGTGCTTGCTAGGCAAACACTCTAACCACTGAGCTAAATCCCCAGCCCCTGAATGCTGCTTTCTTGGTGCCTCACTTGCTTTACTTAGTATTCAGCTTTGTAGATCAAGATGCTTAAATTCCTGCTATTGTTTCTACCTTTTAGACAGTAAAGAAAACATGCTTTCTTCCCGTAGGAACATTACCAGAGCTTGGTTCAACACTTCACTTCCTGTATCATGTACTAGAATTCACTCACTGTTATGGCTTGTATCTAGATGTCCCCCCAAAGCCTCATACAGTCAGAGGTGGAGCTTTTTGGAGGTGGGTGGACCTACAGTGTGTGATGCTGGGATTAAAGATGCGGTGCTGGGATTGATTCATGGTGTGATGGTAGGATTAAGGTGATTAAGGGTGCCACATCCTACATGCGAGGGCAGGTAGCCTGAATAAAATATAAGGGACAGAAAGAGAGCTGCTATTGTCGCATGTAGCTTGCTGCTTGGTGCCTTTGGCCTTCTGCCTGCCATGAACCGTTTCTCCTCTGTGATGCCCCTCTGCCACGCCACCCTCCCTTGGAGCCCGTCAACTATGGACTGAAGCCCGTACAAACTGTGAGCTAAACAAACTTTCTTCCTTTAATTTTGGATGTCATATATTTTGTCTCAGTAATGAAAAAAGTAACTAAGACACTTACCTACATCTAGCTGCAGGAAGGCTCTGTTTCTCATGGCCATGTTTCTAGCTAAAAATTCAGTAACTAAATTGCCTTAGTCACTGTCCCTTTGCTGGGACACAATACCCAGCACCCACAATTTAAAGGAAGAGAGGTTTGCTTTGGCTCATGGTCTCAGTCCATGGTCCTTTGGCTCCCAGACAGAAATGGTGTGGTGGGAGGGCCTAGCTGGAGGACAGCTGCTCATCCCATGGCAGCCAGGAAGCAGAGAGAATGAGGGTGACATTTTGGAGGGAGGATTTTGCGGGACATTTTAGATCTAAGCCATAAGAAGTGCTATGACGGTGTTTTTGTCCCTCCGAATTCATGTTTTGGAAGCGAAATTCCCAATGCAACAATTCTGCAAGATGGGGCCTAATGGCCAGTGTTATGCGAAGGAGAAAAAGAGAGGCCATGAAGAAATATGGCCAAAATCTTGATAATTTAAAATTCTGAGTTTAAGTTGTTTGGGATTTATTGTATTATTATTTTTAACATGTTTGTAATGTTTCAGACTTTGTTTTGTTTTTTAAATAACCAAGATCAAAATTCCTAACTCCTGGGGCTGGGGATATAGCTCAGTGTAGCGCCCTTGAATAGTATGTGGGATGACCTGGGTTCAATCCCCAGTACTGAAAAAAAAGATTTGCCCTCTTAGGTGTCATATCCGTTCCATGTAGCCATGGCCAATTTACTTAATGTTTCTGTGTCTGAGTTTCTTCCTATGTAAAATGTTGCTGTTAATATTTATCCTAATCAGTTAATAGCACTACACTGAAAGTCAAATACAAAATGCCTGTGAAAGTATTTTGGATCCTATAATGTAGCATGATATCAGATATTGTTGATGATGTGCTTGCTGTCATTTTTGTTACTGTTATTATTAATGTGAGAACAGAGACCACATCTCATTATTCACTGTGGTATCTCCAGTGACTAGTAAAATGTCTGGCACATAATCGATATGAAAAAAATGTTTGATGAGTGAGAGTCAAAGTTAAGAAGTAAGGGGCTGGGGATTTAGCTTAGTGGTTAGAGTGCTTGCCTGGCAACCCCAAGGTCCTGAGTTCAATCCCCAGCACCAAAAAAAAAAAAAAAAAAAAAGGATGATACCTGAAATGGGCATGCGCTCATAAGGACAAAGGAGACCTGGGAAGTCATCTAATAACTTCAGATTATAAATGATGAAACTGAGGCCCAAAACAAATAAATGACTGACCTAAAATTATAGCACAGGCAGAATTTCAGTACAGTGGACAAGATAAAGGCAAGGCCATCCTCAAAATCATAAGGGGGCCGTCAGAGACCCAGAGAGAACGTTATTCCATTTTGAGCTCTCTTGGGGAGAATGTGCCATGACAATCACATGGCTTCTTGTTACAGCCCCGAGGAACAGCGCGTAGTGCTCAGATTTTGTTCTGTTAACTACTGTTTCCAAACAGGACTCACCAGCGGAAGCACAAAACCTTTTGTTGTGCAAATCTTTTGGTGCAACTGGTCCCAGTTATAAGAATTGCTCCTGTAGGTGGAACAACTACTTATAATGTCTCCTTTGAAAGTTCTCACAGTATTGTTAAATAATCTTTGTGGCCAAGTGCTGTGAATTCCATCTAAATATTTCATAGGAAATTTACCCGTGAATACATCTGGGTCAGTCATGTTAGCAATGTCCTGATGCAACAGTGTCACATTTTTGGGTGAACACTCTCCTTTGATGGGTAGGATATGCTCAGCACACCCCAAGCAAACAGCCCCAGATAACAGTCACTGGGGGCTGAGGATGTGCCACAGTAGTAGGACACTCCTCACATGTGCAAGGCCCCGGGTTCAATTCCCAGCACTGCAAACATAAAGAATAATTCAGTAGCCAAGATCCAGTGATAGAAATTATCAGACATTTCTCACTTGTTTATTTTGGCATATAAAAGTCTCTAGTTTTGTTCATGATTCTATGGGTTGCTTAGGCAGTTCTGAGGGTGGGAAGTGGCCTTGGTTTATCCTTGCTGAGTATCTGTGATCAGCTGGGATCTGGCTGGACTAGGATGCCAGGGCTGAGATAACTCAGCTCGTCATTCTAATCCTCAAACAGGACATCTTCAGGCTTTCTGTCATGATAGAGGTAGGTTCCCAAAGAATACCAGGAAGGCACACAAGGCTTTTTGGGCTAGAACTGGCATATTTCCTTCTGCTACATTATATTGGCTAAGCAGCTTGCCGGCCAGTAGAAATTCAGGGTAGGGAAACTAGACTCCATTTCTAGATGAGAGAAGCTACAAAGTCACATCATATGGGGTATGGATACTGGGAGAAGACAACTTTGGGCCGTTTTTGCAATTAGTCTACTGCAATAATGATGAGACTTCAGCTAGGGATTGTTTAGTCTTGAAGTGTCTGCGACCAACTGTGTATTAGTCATTTTCCCATTACTGAGACAAAATATCCAACACCATAACTTAAGGAGAGCAGCCTTAATTTTGGCTCACAGTTTCAGAGAGTTTAGTCCATGGTAAGCTGGCTCCAAGGCAGAAATGGCATGGTAAAAGGGCTGGTGGAGGAAAGCTGCTTAACTCATGGCAGCCAAGAAGCAGTGAGAGAGAAGGGAGGGACAAGAATACACCCTTCCAAGTTACACCTTCAATTACCCACCTCTTCTAAGCGGGCCCCACATCCTGGCAGCATATTTAGCTAGAAATCCATCAATGAATCAATCCAATGATTATAGTGCCTCTACAGTCCAATCATCTTTAATCAGCCCCACCTTTGAACACGTGAGGCTTCGGGTAGATATTTCAGATACAAACAATAACACCAACCAAACATATAGATTCTACTTCTTGAGTTGCAAGGAGAAATTTACTGGAATAGTGGAGACAAGCTTGAAGTCATATAGCTCATCGACAGATACCACGTTTTATTTTGAAGATTATAAAACCAGACATAATCATTCTTTTTTGTGCTCTCAAAGTTTGCTCTTTCCCAATAGTATGTTCTGAGTATTAAGTTTTCACATATAGTAGCTCATTTAATTGTCAAAACATCCATATGAGATATAATTATCCTATTTTATGGATAAGGTAACTGAAGTTTTGGAAAATTTAATAGCCTAACCAAGGAGCATCAGCTACATCTGAGAAACTGTGGATTCAAACCTAACCTACTCTGACTTCAAAGCCTACAGAAAACATCACACACTATGCTATCCAGTTCCTCAAATGCAGAAGCTCCCATGAAATCTGCAGATTACACTGAACATTCATTTAAAGGCACAGAAAAACTCAGCAATTTCAATTTTGATAGTTAATACAATTTTTACTTGCAATTAATATGCAGAAGCAGGTTGGTGTCATGTCAGAAAGGAGGAATCAACATTTTCTTTAAATGGCAGTAGTTTAGTGTTGCGGATTAAAGTCTCTGTTGTAACTCTCAACTGGTTTTGTAGCATAAAAGCAACCAGAGAATGTGTGTAAATGAATTAGTGTGTAAATAAATGAGAACATAGATTGGGCCCCAATGCAGCTTGGTTAACACACACAGCTTAATTTACGAAAAAGATGACCTACCAGATCTGTCATCGAGGATTTAATACTAAGTCAGGATTTAGCAAACATGTACCCTGTTCCAAAGGCAAGTTTGAAGTGCTTTCCAAATACTCTCAAACATTAAAATAATATCACATATTATACAATAATTTAAAAAATAAGGCAAAATCATAACCATCACACAAACGTAAAAATGCATGTCAAAGACTTTATTTTGCTTATTAATTAATGAGAGAAAGGTAAAATGTGAAAACCAGTTCAAAGGCAAATCCAAAGAACAAATACATATAGTAGCAATAAAAAATGTTGAAGCTAAAACTGAAGTCACACATGGTGGCACATGCCTGAACTCCCAGCCCTGGGAGGCTAAAGCAGGAGGAGCATAACTTGGAGGCCAGAATGGGTTCGAGTGAAACATTGTCTCAAAAAAATGCTGGCTGCTTGCCAAGAGATGAAAAACCATCAATATTTACAAATCTTAGAAAGCAATGTTTGAAATTATCTTTGCTATCTTTGATACAGAGTGATAGTTTGTATCTTCACCAGACACAGTGTAGTATCCAATCCTGTGATAAGACTCATTTGCATTATTGTCAATTTTCTATAACTTACATAGTTCTATGTACCATTGTCCAATCAAGATGACAAAAACCATAGACCCCGACATAGTCAGATGACCCCAAAGGATCACTTAGACAATGTCCATTAAGAACATACCCAGTAATCCTCTCCCACCCAGAATTTTTTCCTTATAATCAGTGGTAATTTTTCTTAGCACTATGCTGTAAGAATGAAGATACTGGAGGGTGAGTTTTTGTTTTGTTTTGTTTTTGGTATGTTTTGAAATAGGGTCTTACTCTGTAGTCCAGGCCAGCCTTGAACTCACTATGTAGCAACTGGAATTCTCCTACCTTAGCTTTGCCAAGTGCTGGGATTACAGATGTGCCCAGTTCTGGAGATGGTTTTAGATGGTATGGAAATTTTTATCTTAATCATCATATACTGACTGCATAGTAGGTTACAAAATTAAAATTATCTATCCAATTCATTATTTTACATGTACTACTTTAAAAAACCACACCTTGATAGATCACTGTGTGGTTTCAGAAACTGTAGATAGGAGATGACTTCAAAATCCTGTAGAAAGAAAAAAAATTTTTTTTACAAAGTAACAAGAATCAAACAAACACCTGTTTGTTCCTATCAGCAACACTGGATACTTGAAAACAAAGGAAAAATGTTTGAAGTACAAATTATTTTAATACAGAATTTTGTTTCCATTTAAACCTTTTCAATAAAGTGTGAGAACAAAGTACAGTTATTCTCAGAAATTCAATAATGCAGAAAGTGTAACACTCATATAAATTCCAAATGAATTAAAAACTTTAATGTAGTACATACTTATATCCACTCAGGATGGAGTAACAGAGACCAGATTTCCCTTTCTCTCTGAAACATCAGAAAGAAGAAAGAAAGAAAGAGGCAGAGGAGGAGGAAAGAAGAAGGAATGAAGGAAGAAAAGAGAGAAGAGGGAAAAGAGAGAGGAAGGGAAAAAAGGGAAAGAGGGAGAGGGAAAATCAGACAAAATAGAAGAAAAAATGTTTTTGAAGACTTTGGACATGAGAAATGGGAATTCAAGCAAACCTAGTGATTATCCCAACTTAGTGTCTGGAGAGACTTTCCAGGCCTCAGCGCAGGGGGAGCCCATTGAGAACCCAGTGACCTCCCAGAGTGGAGGAAATGGAGCCACGAGGGGCCAAAGCTGCTACAGTGTACAGATAAATCACCAGAGAAGAGAAAGCTTCTGATATGGAGGGGGAAAATCCCCCAAAGTTTCAGGAGGTCTCTCACATATTCAGCTTTTTTTCTTGTCAGCACATGCACAAGAAGAAACTGTATACTAGCTCATGGGGGAAGATATTCATAAGGAAGTCACACAGGGCTAGGAATAATGCCAGTTCTTTTTTCTTTTTTTTTTTTTTTTCGGTGCTGGGGATCGAACTCGGGCCCTTGTGCCTGCGAGGCAAGCACTCTAACCACTGAGCTAAATCCCTAGCCCAATAATGCCAGTTCTCGCCAGTTGGACAGGAGAAGCTCATAATTCACGGCACATTGGGTAGCGTATTCAGAAGGGTCTTGCCTCAGTAAAAGAAAAACTTTAGCCCTAGATGAAATGTTATTTTGGTCCCACCTAGCAAAGTTTAAAAACAAGACCAGAAAAGATCAAACTTTTCCCAGGTAACTTAATTGCATTCCAGAAAAATAGCTCAAGAATATCTACAGGAATGTGAAAATATTCACCCACAGAAGTAAAATTCACAGTGTCTGGCATCTAATTAAAAAAAAAAACTATAAAGACATGCGAACCAGATAAATTATAAGGAAAAAAATCAACTGAAACTCAATAAACAGGACACAAATGATAGGATTAGTAGACATGAACATTAAAAGAATTTTTATAACTAAATTTCTTATATTCTGCAATCTGGAGTAATAGTAATGTCAACGATCCCCCCTCCACTCCTCACCAGATGACATCTGGCAATGTCCGAAGATAGTTTGGCTGCAGTTTTGGGGTAGCTACTAGAATGAGGTAAATCGGATCCAGATATGCTAATAAGCATTCCACCATGCACAATGCACAGAACAGCCTCCTACAACCAAAAATTATCCAGCTAAACTGTCAATACTACTGAGGTTGAGAAACTCTGATCTAGAGGAGAATTGAAGATGCTAGCTAGAAACATGGAAGATATTACAAAGATACACCTGAACTTCTACAGATGAAAATGACAATGACAGAAATGAAAAGTATACGGGACAGGATTAATGACAGATTAAACATGGCAGAAGAAACAGAAATGTCCTTGAAAATATGACATCATAAATCTTGTATAATGAAACCCAGACAGAAATGTCTGGTGGATGGGGGAAAACACATCGTCAGTGAGCTGATCTCTTCAAGTGGTCCAATACTCATGTAAGTGGAACCCTGAAGGAAAGGGGTGGTCATGACAGAAAAATAGACATAGAAGTAAACAAACAAAAACCCAGGGAGGTATGGCATTGTACTCCTGTACTTCCAGCTACTCAGGAGGCTAAGGCAGGAGGATGGCAATTTAGCAAAACTCTGTCTCACAACAAAAAATAAAAAGAGCTAAGGGTGTAGCTCAGTGCAAGGCCTGGAGTTCAATCCCCACAAGAAAAAGGAAGAGGAGGAGAAAGGAGAAGAAGAAGAACAGGAGGGGAGAGAAGGAGGAGGAAGGTGAGGAGGAGGAAGAAAGAAGAGGAGGAAAAGAAACAAAAGCTACAATATCCTCAAATTCGGTAAAAAACAAACAAACAAACAAACAAAAAACTATAAGACAACAATATCCAAGAAATTCAACAAACCACAAACAGAAGAAAAAGAAACATGAATAAAACTTCCCCAAAGCAATTTGCTTAAAACAAATTACAAAAAGAATTTTTTGCAGTACCGCAGACCAGATCCAGGGACACATGCAGGCTGGCAAGTGCTCTTATCACTGAGCTACAACCCCAGCCTGAAAGAAAATATTAAAAGCAGCCACATATAATATACACAAAAGAACAAAGATAATCACAGACAACATCAGGAAGAAACGAGTGAGAAAACATCTTTAAGGTACTTAAACAGAAAAACATATCAACCCAGAGTTTTATACCAAAATATCTCGTAGAAATCCAGGCGTGGTGATGCATGCCTATAATCCCAGCACTCAGAAGGCTGAAGCAGGAGAATCATTGCAAGTTTTAGGCCACCTAGTCTACACAGTCAGTTCAAGCCCAGCCTGAACTACCTAGCAAGACTCTGTCTCAAAATAATAAAAACAAATGAAACCTCCCAAATCTTTTAAAAAGAGAAAAATCAAGGTTTTTTAATTTTTAATTTTTTTTTTTTTGAGTACTGGGGATCAAACTCAGGGCCTTACACTTGCTAAGTAAGTGCTTTGCCATTGAGCTAAATCTGCAACACCAAGGCTCTTTTAAACAATAAAAAGCTAAAAATAAATAAATAAATAAATAATAAAGAAACAATAAAAAGCTGAAAGAGCTCATCACTACCACATCCACATTACAAAAAAATGCTAAAATAAATCTCTTTTTTATTTACTAAGAACAGATATTGGTACATTGTAGATATACATGCTGATCACATTCATCACAGTTAATTTGTATCTGTACATGATATATCTTGGTTTTCGACCCCCCCATGTCTCCCTTCTACTCCCCCTCCCTCCTTATTTACAATAGCTTTATTTACATTTTTCCATTTTTTCCTCTTTTCCTTTCTTTTTCCCTTCCTTCCTTTCCCCCTCCTCCCTCTGTAATTCTCTTCCCACTTGAATATTATCTTTCTGTTTCACAATATCTATTATACCTTTTTGTCCTTATTTACACTTATGGTTTCTCATATCAGAGAAACAATCCAATATGTACTCATGTGTGTCTGAATTATTTAAAATAAATCTTTTTTGTGGGGGTGCTGGGGATGGAACGAGCGCAGGGCCTCGTGCTTACTAGGCAAGTGCTCTACCACTTGAGCTAAATCCCCAGCCTAAAATAAATCTTTTAGGCAGAAAGAAAATATTATCGGTGGGAAATATGGACATACCAAAACAAGTAAAGACCATTGGAGGTGGTAACTAGGTAGATAAATTATGAGATTTTTAAAATAATTTCAATCTTTTGAAAGCAAATCGATAACACCAATGTGGTGTCAGGGTTACAGAATATTCCGAAGTAAACCGTGACAATAGACAATATACAAAGCGATGGTTGTTTGGAAAGGAAGGGCCAGCACTGTATGGCGTCTAGCTGCAACTGACCAGCACTTCAAACTTAGTAGAAATATTAGAAAACCTGTCGGCCTACAAGCCAAGCCAAGTTCTTTAGTTTGGTTAAGTATAAAGTGAATATCTTCTTTCTTAAAGAAGAAAAGGAATGAGACTACAGACGGATTTACACAGGGTTTTCTCTGTACGTCCTCAGTGAAGGCCTAAATTACGATTCTCCCTTTGTCACCTCTGCTGAGTCACAGTAGATTGGCATTCAGGACTGGGGACTCAGGACGTTTCCCTTTATGCAAACATAGTAAGGAATATGTTGGCAAGGACCAGCAAGCTGGCCTTCCTCAAGGTAGGAGGACACGGCTATTAGCATATTCAGATGGCAAAGCTAAACCTGGCTTTTCACGGGACCCACGTCTGGCTGCTCACCACACCACAGGCCAATCACGTCAAGAGATGAGGTGTCTGAGGCAAAGAGGATGACTTTATTTGAAAAGCAGGCTTGACAAGAGGACTCTCATCCCAAGTCCATCTTGCCAGGAAGCTGATTTACGAGTGGTTTATGCACGTGGTTCTTGTCGTTCCTCTACTGGTGGGAGCCTTCTCGCACCGGGTGGGCCACACGATGTACTTCTTCTCCTAATCGTCTGCTCATGAGGTGTTTTTCAATTCTGTGAATCTGAAAACATGAAAAGGAACACTCGGGATGGAAATTAGGATGGATGAATTGCGCCCCACCTGGAGTTGAGTGTTGACATCCGGTGGTGAGAACTAGCAGGGTGTTCCTGGAAGAGGCAGAGAGCACTGCTATGTCAGGCTCGTAGTCTGGGCAATCTCACCAAGTATCTAACTCAGACTGGGCAGGAGCAAGACGTGGAAGAGGATGCTGTGTTAGCCAAAGTCAGTCGAAGGCCTACTGATAGTTCTTTAGATAAGAAATTGAGCTCTGTAAACTCCAGAAAGGAAAAGGGAAATTCTCTCTTTTTCTCCTTGGAGGAAGAGTTGATTACTCACAATTACTCGGGCAGGCAGGGTCACTGTGATTAAAGACATGAATCTTCTCTTTGCTTTCAAACAGTGACGTGGACCTTGCTGTGAACATTCAGATGGTTTGCTTTTTTGTTTTTTTTCAATTTTCTCTCCACTTGTGCAGCAAAAGGATAAAATGAGACAGGCTTGTCTCTTTGGGGAAGGCTGGGTCAACTTTCTGGCCTTTTTCATTAGGTGGTTTAATTCTAAGATTAATTCCTTTGCAGGAAAAGAACAGTCTTGCTTGGTTCAGGTAAAATTATCTCTTCTCTTAAGTAGTTTTAAAATATCTTTCTTGCATCCTGGAAATTTCTAAGAACAGGGTGCGCCAACCTGAACCCATTTCCAATCCAGCTTCATTCTATTGGTTGGAGAGAGCTAATTCACTCTCTCGTGGTGGCACCAGCGATGGAATGGCAGGACTTTCAGAGCTACCAAGTATATTTGGATTCCAGGTGGCCAGCTTCCAGGCCTACACATGGTAGGCTTTCATGTGTTATAAATGTTCGCTTGGGCTCATGATAGGATAAGCAATATACTAGGCAGTGGACCTATGGTATACATATTAGATAATCTATCTTCTACAGGTGTTTCATATACAGGATTCTTTTATGTGTACAACTGGGGAAAAAACAGCTGTTCCACAGCCCTTCCTATCCCAGCAGGCCTTTTCTTTTAAGGAATAATGAATATATATTACTCCCTGCACATTATCTATTTCTGCTGTCAGAAAGATTATATCCAGGAGGCATGTGACTCCAGAAATCTATTTGATGATGGGTGAATACTACAAATTAATTTGGCTGAATTTCTGGAAGTTACACCCAACTCTCCTGTCCTCTTTGAAGTGCCTCATAAGATGGCAATTTGCTGCAGGGCTCCTGCAGTCTATTTTGTGGTAGATGAAAGGACCAGTGTCATGTAAATCACTGTAGCATTCAGACTCTCCCCATACCTGGTTCCCTCAAAGGACAAATCTACGTTGGTGGGAAGATGACCTGTAAGTCACAATGGGCAGAGCAAGGCTGGGAAGGTTCACGGTACGGTACAGAACCCACTGACAAGGAGGGTGTCCTGATGGATAGCTAACTGCTAGGGTGGTTGGATGTATGTAGATCAGGAATCCATCACCTTGTGCCAAGAGCCCTGAGCCCAGATGGTAGCCCTAGAAATCAGCTGCTCACCAGAAATTATTCTGCTAAGTTGATGGCCCCGTCCTTTGGGAGCAGTAAGGAATGCAACATTGAATAATTGAGAGCTCTGCTGGGGACTTCAAAGAAGGACTGTGAACTGGCAGCACTTGCCACTTTCTGATTCCTGTGTCTGATTTATGATATAATCTAGGTCTATAAATTCATGAGTAGGATGATTTCAGGTAAACATCTTCGTTCATACCTAAGCAGAATTTAGTGATTGTCTTTTTTTTTTTTCTAAGACCAGAAATAGCACTTTCCTTAGGATTTCTTGCTTTGAGTGACAGCCAGAGCTCACTGTTATGTGGACGCTGTGCCTGCACTCACAACCCTGCCAGTATTTATTGAATATATAGTAAAGTAGGCTCAAAGGTGTTCCATGTAATGGATTCTGTTGGGAAAGAGATCGAAGTGTACCTATCAAGACATGCCGATAAAATGTCAAAAATGTTATGACCAGCATCTAGACACCTGGAGTGTTTTGTTTCCTGAGTGTTACCAGCATGGGAACAATGGAAATGTAACCTACAGATATGGATTTATACTCTGTGCCCAAGTATACTCATTTTTTCCAGGTTTAAATAATCGCTTCTACTTAACACTTCAGTTAAAAATCTATTAGTAGTATTAATAGAGTATTTTAGTCCTGAAAATGCTGTTTGACAAAGACTTTCCAGGCTGCAGCCACTACTGCCTCTTCTTTTATCTCCACCTCTTTGTTCTTCTTCAAAAGGGAGTTGGGGATTTAGCTCAAGTGGTAGAGCACTTGCCTTGTAAGCATAAGGCCCTGAGTTTGATCCCCAGCACCCCCCAAAAAAAATTAACAAAAAAAGTATAAGAAAATCCATAAATAATTCAAAAAGAAATTTTTTTTGTATGTGTGCTGGGGATCAAACTCATGGCCTTGTGCTTGCAAGGCAAGCACTCTAAACACTGAACTAAATCCCCAGCCCTCAAAAAGAAAATTTTAAAAAAATCATAAAATACATCTTCCCAAAGTTTACAATTCAGCGAGTTTTGGTAAAACCACGGCAACCTTTACCACTACATACAGTAGCGCCTCAGTTCATGAACTGAATGGAACAAGAACTGAATCGAATTCAGTGGTTGGGTTCTGTGTTGACCTTATGGGGCAATTTGACTCGGTTCTCCTCCAGTTAGGTTTACAACCAAAATCATAGAAAGAATTAAGTTCACAAATCGAGGCACCACTATAATTCCAGAATGTTTTTATCACACCAAAATGAAACTCTGTAACCATTAGCAGTAATTCCTATTTTTCCCATTCCTGCAGATTAGCAATCCCTACAGTATCTACTTTCTGTTTCTAGAGTCAGTTCTGGACATTTCAGGCAAATGGTGTCATCATGTGGCTTTTGAGTCTGTCTTTTTTCACTTACTGTAGTGTTTTCAAGGCTCCTGAATGGCTTAACATGAAGCACTACCCCATTCCTTTTTATGGCTGAATAATATTCCATGGTACAGATATACCATATTTTGTTTATCCATTTGTCAGTTGATGGAAAAGGGGTTGTTTTGCTTTTGTCTGTTTTGAATAATGCTGTTATATGAACATTCATGTAGCACAAGTTTTTGTGTGAAAGTATGTTTTCAATTTTCTTAGGTATATATATGGGAATAGAATTCCTGGGTCATGTGGTAACTCCATTTGAGAAATAGCTGGACTGTTTTTGAAAATAATTGTACTGTTTTATATTCCTGCCATCAACATTTGAGGGTTTCAGTTTCTTTACACTTTAACTGATGCATAGTATTGTCTCTTTTAAGGGGGGTGGTGGGGATCGAACTCAGGGCCTTGAGCTTGCTAGGCAAGTACTCTACCACTGAGCTAAATCCTCAACCCCTGTCTCTTTTTTTTTAAATTCTAACCATCCTTGTAGCTTGAAGTGATATCTAATTGTGGTTTTGATTTGTATTTTTCTGGTAACTAATAATGTCGAGCATTGTTTATGTGCTTATTAGCCATTTGTGTAACTTCTTTGGAGAAATGTTTATGCAAAATCTTTTGCCTATTTTAAAAGTGAATTGTCTCTTTTATTACTGAGCAGTGTGTTGATTATAAATTCTGGGTTCTAACATGCCAAAAACTAAAACTAGATACGTGTTTCTCACCATGTACTAACTAAAATTGAAGTAGATCAGAGATCTAAACATTAAAACAGAAACACTAAATCTACTGGAAGATAGACTAGGAAGAACTCTTGAAGACTTAGGGGTAGGAAAAAAATTTACGAATAGAACCCAGACCGCACGAGAAACAATACGAAGAATCAGGGCTTGGCACTACATCCTATTAAAAGGCTTTTGCACAGCAAAAGAAATCACCAATAGAGCAGGGTGAAAAACCACAGACTGGGAAAAAATTTTTTCCAGCTGGCCCTCAGACAAATGTCTAACATCTAGAATATATAAAGAACTCAAAAAAAATCAAATCCCCCAAATTTAAAGACCCAATCCAAAAATGGGCATCTGAAATGAATAAACATTTCTCAAATGAAGAAATAAAAATGGCAAATAAATATATGAAAAAGTTGTTCAATATCACTGTAATTTGAGAGATGCAAATCAAAACAATGCTAAGATTCCATTTCACTCCAGAAAGAACAGCTATTATCAAGAAATCAACCAATAACAAGTGCTGGCAGGGCTGCGGGGAAAAAGGAACCCTCCTCCACTGTTGGTGGGAATGTAGACTGGTCCAGCCACTGTGGAAATCAGTGTGGAGATTCCTCAAAAAACTACAACTAGAGGATTCATTTGACCCAGCTATTCCTCTGCTTGATATCTTCCCAGAAGAATTAAAAACATCATACCACAGTGATATATACACAACCATGTTTATTGCAACACAATTTGTAATAGCCAAGTCTTGGAAACAACCCAAATGCCCAACAACTAATGAATGGCTAAAGAAGATGTGGTTTTTCTACACAATGGAGTACTACTCTGCCATAAAAAAGGATAAACTAGAGTCATTTGTAGGTAAATGGATGCACCTTGAGAACATACTCTTAAGTGAAATAAATCAGACACTCATCAGTACACAATGAATTGTTTCTCTGATATGAGCAACCATAAGCATAAATATGGACAAATAGGTATAATAGATGTCATCTAAAAGAAAGATAATATTCAAAAGGGAGAACTAGAAAGGGAGGAGGGGGAAATGAAGGAAGGGGAAAAGAAGAGAAAGAAAAAAAGGGGGAAAATGGAAAAATGTAGATAAATCTGTTGTAAATAGGAAAGGGGGGCAGTGAAAGGGAGGGGTGGGGAAAAAGGGGTAAACCAAGATATATCATGTACAGGTACAAAATAACCATGATGAATGTGATCATTATGTATACAATGTACCAATACATGTTCTTGGTAAAAAATAAAAATTAAAAAAAAAAGAAAATAAATAAATTCTGGGTTCTGGATCTGTACTGGACATATGGTTTACAAATTTTTTTTCTTCTATTCAATGGTTTGTCTTTTTGTTTTGTTTTGTTTATATGGTGCTGGGGATCAAACTCAGGGCCTTGGGCTTGCTAGGCAAGCACTCTGACCACTAAGCTAAATCCTCAGCCCCTGATTTGTCTTTTTTACTTCACTTTTTTTTTTTTTTTCAAGACAGGATCTCAGTACATAGTCCAGACTAGCCTGGAAATCACCATGTACCTCTGGCTGGCCTTGATCTCACAGCAATCCTCTTGCCTCAGCCTCCCAAGTGTGAGGATTACAGACATGTACCCCTATGCTTGGTTTGATAATGTCCTTTAAAGCGTCACAATTTTTATTTATTTATTTATTTATTTATTTATTTATTTATTTATTTATTTATTTATTGGTGTTTTGAGACAAGGTCTCACTATGTAGTTTAGGCTGACCTTGAATCCATGGTGATCATCCTGCCGCAGCCTCCTAAGCGCTGGGATTGCAGGCATGCACCACCATACCTGGCTTATAATTTTTAATTTTGGTGGAGCCTAATTTATGTATCAAAACTAAGAAACCGAAGAAACCATTGTTAATCCAAGATTGTGACGATTTACCCTTTCATTTTTGTCTAAGTTTTTTAAAATAGTTTTAGCTCCTATATTTAAGTATTTGACATGTCTTGAATTAATATTTGTATATTGTGAAGTATAGAGGTCCAACTTTATTTTTTTTTTGCTTGCCTCAACTTCATAAACATTTTTGGTTATCTTAAAAAATGTGGAAAATAAGGGCTGGGGATTTAGCCTAGTGGTTAGAGTGCTTGTCTTACAAGCACAAGGCCCTGAGTTCGATCCCTGGCACCAAAAAAAAAAAAAAAAAAAGGAAAATATTAATAAAGGAACTGATATAATTCAAGAAATACTGTGGTACAGTATAGTTACGTGCTTCAAAACAACATGTTGGCCAGTGAGGGAATGCATTTATGCCAGTGGTCCAATATGATTACGATAGAGTTGAAAAATTCCCATTACTTAGTGACACACTAGGTCAAAGTATTATTCACTTGTTGGTGGTGATGATAGTATAAACAAACCTAGTGTGCTACCAGTTGTATCAAAATATAGCTCATTCAATTATGCACTGTATGTAATACAGTACTTGGTAACGATAGTAAACCAGCCTGGCCACAGTCTCTGTATTTACTATCACATATTTTCACAGTTGTTTTAGAGTGTTCTGCTCATTTGAAAAGCGTACTGTAGAAGAGCAGGCTGGCTTACCCTGGCCACAGCCCACTGTGCCTTAGGTTTTCCTTCTCTTTCGATTGTATCATTTCTCTGGCGCTTGATTTACTCTTTTGTTATTTTGTCCATCATCACGGCCCTGGGAGTGTTGGGCTGCACCATATGTAGAAACTGTATAGCACAGGTGCGTAGCAGGCTGCACCATCCAGAGTTGTGTATGTACACTTTATTGTGCTCACACCATGACGAGATGGCCTAATAAGGCATTTCTCAGCGAATTCTTGTCATTGTGCAATGAATGACCGCGTTAACAATAAACTGAGGATTCCAAACTTTCTGATTTCTAAACTGAAATCCAAGTCACACTGGGTTTTTTTTCTGAGAGAAACTACCAAATATCTTTTGCTTAACTTTGTTATTATTTGAGCATCGCAGATTTGTAAAATTCCCTGAAATACCAGCTGTCCAGAGGTGCTAGCAGTTTATATGGGGCATTTTCAGAGAAAACTTGAGCTGACTCTGAGCTCTTCAGTTGGTAATTGGTGTTTTGAACATGAAGAAGGTGTAGTTTTTAAATAATAGTGAACAGTGCTCTTTACATGTCTTATTTTAGCATTACTTTCTTGCCTTTTTTTTTTTTTTTTAGCAATGATGGAACAGCCAATATTTTCAACTTTACACTCTTGTGTCATGGCATTTGTTGACTTAGCTTTAGTCAATTGTAGTTGTTATATTTGGACACTGTTCTGCCACCCATAATGCTTTCTTGTTTCTTTGTAACTAGAAGCATGAAGTTATTTTATTCAGAAATGGTCAATAAGATGACTCAAGAGAAAAAATATCTGAAATTAGCAAAGCTTCGCTTCATCTACCTCAATTTCTAAAATTAGTGCAATTTCCAACTTAGCATCCCCAGTCAAGAAAATATTGACTACCTCTGAAAATGGTATAGAAAAAGCAGATACAGCATTACACCTGTATTCCTAAAAGACATTAAGACCACAGGCTGCCCTCTAACCTGGCTGCTGTGGAACAGGCATTCTAACAAGCAGATTCTGGGAGAAAGACTGTGAATTATTAATGCGCCTTAGCACTGTCACCAACAGACTACAAAATCTATTTTAAAAATTCTTTTACATACATAGTAGATTCTGTGGTGGCACCATGTGCTCTCAAAGCTACAGACACATTTTAGAAAACATGGATGAAGCCATTACTGCTCTGTCCATTTGTTCATAGTATATGTCATTATTCAAGAAATTTAAGAACCATAATGATGGAAAATCACACAGAAAGAAAAGGAAAGGAACATGGACTCTGTCAGAAACAAGGGCTACATTTTTATTCAAGAGGTTCCTAATGATGGAAAATCACAGTGAAAGGCAGAGACAAAACTGGGATTCCATAAAGGACCTGACACACACCAGTAGTACAAGTGGGAGAACCGTCATAGCAGACGCATAAAAATAAAGAAAAACAAAATTAACGAGAGACAAGCGGTAGTGGGGCTGACGCATAAAACAGCAACAAATCACAGTGAATTTTGGAGACTAATTTCAAAGAATCTTATGAAATAAGCAAGGAGACAGACAGCATCAATATTAATGAAGCTGAGATGGAACTCCAAAAGAGCCACTGCGTAAAATGGCACATGAAATGTTTTGTTTTTAAACGGATTGTAGATTGGATCACAGGACCATCAGGAAAATGAAGGGACAGCCACAAGAACATCACAACAGGAGCAGCTGTGTGATAGGCAATTACAACACCAGCGCTAAAATCTCCAATGTAAAAGAAAAACATCAGTGTTGAAATAAAAGAAAATGTCAACCATCTGCAGATGAGGTAGAAGAAAGTAAAGAATTGATTTTATTGAAACTCAATATACTGCAATATGTCAATATCAAATGTCTTTGATAAAACAGACCATAGTCTTTCGAAGAAAGGTCAGAATTTGATTCCTTCTTGTAGTACACTCATTTCCATTCAGATTGTCAGCTAGGGCAGCCCGACAATCAGCCTGATGCTTCCACGGCTTAAACTAGTCGCTAGTTTAGATGTCTTTGGAAGCTATATAACTTTGACAGGCTCTTAGAATTCTGCAGATATATCTCACATGCATCCTCATAACTCAAAAGTTAAATAGTTTAAATATGTTTGCAGCATGGGCATCTTAGAGGAATTTTTATGACATAAAGAATTGGTTAGAAAAAGGCAAATGACCATATCCTTGTAGGTTTTATGGAGTGCTGACCTCAAGTTGGACAAGTCCAGGGGCTGGGTAGAAATATTTTGAGGCAATTTCTCTTGACATTTCCATTGTTATGTGTACCACAGAGCGAGAAAATAATACCCACTTTAAGCTTTTTCTCTCTTCCTATAGCTCGACAACATTTATGATCACAGGGTATTGAGCTATTTTAAACACTAGCTGAGCCAAAGCCTGTTTGGAGGGGAAGGAAGAGTAGAGTGAGGATCATTTCCAATCCACAGTTAGAAAAGCAAGTTATGTCTGGCACAACATAATCCCTGGAAGGCCAGATTCTTTGCTAATCCCTCCACCCAAAAGAAGGTGGGAAGTTACAGGCATTTCTGGAGAATTTAAACAAAGAGGTCCTTTTACAAAGCTTCATTCTCTGTATAACCGTAAGGAAATAATATTAACACGATGGTGATTTTAAAATATGCTCATAGGTTCTTTGGAATTCTTCCCTTCAAGAGGTGAGACTTAGCCGAGTGTGGTGGTACATGCCTGTAATCCTAGCATCTGGGAGACTGAGGCAGAAGGATCCCAAGTTCAAGTCCAGACTAGGCATCTTTGTGACTTAGCGAAATCCTGTCTCAACATAGTAAGGGCTGGGGATGCAACTCAACATGAAGGCCATGGATTCAATCCCTAATACCAAAAAAAAAAAAAAAAAAAAAAAAAAAAGAAAAGAAAAGACAAGAAAAAGTAGTGAAACTTAATTCCTCTGTCCTTGATAGCTGACTAAACTTAATCACAAATGGACTGTGATAAAGATGATGGGTCCTGGCTTTTGAAACTAAGTCACAAAAGATACTGAAGCTTCTTTGTCTCTCCTGAATCATTTGCCTTGGGGAAAGCAGTTGCCATTTCATGAGGACACCCAAGTAGTCCTGTGAAGAGGCCTCCATGGCGAGGAGCTGAGTCCTCCTAGGAACAGCCGACAGAGGTATGAGGCCTTCTGACAAGCACCATGGGGATGGGCCAGGTGCCAGCCCCAGTCAGCCTTCAGATATCTGTAGCTCTGGCCAGCATCTCGGCAAAGCTTTGGGCTGGGATAGTGGTAGGGAGAGGAAAACTGAATAATTTTGTAAGTCAAAAGATATATTGTATTACTCAGCTTTTCCCATTGCTGGGACAAAATAACTGACATCCACAATTTAAAAGAGGAGAGGTTTATTTTGGCTCAGGATTTCAAAGGTTTCAGTCCATGTCAGCCGGCTCCAAACCAGGAAGATCATGGTGGAAGGGCCTGGTGGAGCAAAGCTGCTCATTTCATGGCAGCCAGGAAGCAGAGCACAGGGGAGGACATGCCCCTCCACGGTGTACCCGTGACCACCTTCTCCAGCTGGGCTCTGCCTCCTAAGAGTACATTCAGTTATGGAAAACAGTGGATCAAACCACTGATAAGTACAGAACCTCCATGACCAACCGTCTCTCGAGGGTTTCTTAATTTAGTCAAGCTGATAATTAAGATTAACTGGCATATATAGGTATCATTAATAGGTGCTGACTAAATTTTCTTGTTCTCCTACTTACCGCCCCAGCCCTCATTCTCTAAAGTGGACACCATTAGAATGGAATGCTCTGGATGTTTTGCTGACACATCTACACCCTCACTGCATCTGTAACTTTTATTCCTCCAGCTTTAGTGGAAGGGGTGACTTCATCCTCCACTCCGCCTGCACTCTGGATTCCAGTTTCTTCTGTTTTCTAGAGAACTGAAACTATTACTGCTTTTCCTATCTTAACTTTAAGAAATCTATCTCTGCAGGCTCCCTCCCATGAACATTTAAGTATCTTCCAGTGTATCTCTTTTTATTGTTTTTCAATATTTATTTTTTATTAGTACATCTTTGCAGTACTCATGGGGAGTTGGTACATGTACATAACACATCTTACTTATTTTTTTCATCCTCTTCCCCTCTCCTTCCTCCTTTTTCCCTGCATCTCTTGGTCCCCTTCCCGTTTGCCAAAAATCTATCTCCCTATTTCCTATTATCTATCTTTCATTTTGCTCTTTCTTCATATTTTTAGTTCCTCATATAAGAGAAACCATGTGATATTTAAACTTGTGTCTCTAATTTATTTCACTTAACATTCTGGTCTCAAGGTACATCCATTTTCCCACCGAGTATCTCTCATTTTAGAGGCTCTTTAAAATACAAAGTAGTGAGCACAAATAAATTCAGTGAAATTATGTAGCCCAAGAAGAGGTTTGAGAAAAGATTTTGACTCCTACAATCACTGAAAGCATCTTACCAGAAAGCCTCTGTACCCTAATCCTTCATTCCTTTGAAACAAGTATTTGTTAAGCACCATAAAGGATCATGACAAAAAACTGGATAGATTTTCATTTCCCAGAAAAATAGAACTTTGCTCCCAAATTCCAACTAGAGTGTATACTGTTCACTAATTTCCTAATCAGAAAGTTAGAGAAGCAAGTTTCCTTGGGAAGGTATAATGATAAAAAAAGGACTGGAATGTTTAGCTATTTGAATGAATAGAAACAACTGGAAATCTGAGAGTATTTATAGATTCCTAACATCCAAACATTTCCATACTCTAAACATATAGCATATTCCTGTGTATCCAAATAGTCTATGGTTAAAATAAATTAATATAGTTTAAAGATCTAATATCTAATATCTAATACGCTAAAATGCTGTAACATTGCTGAGAAAAATTAAAAATCTAAATAAAAAAGAGTCATAGTTTCTTCATGGTGTTGATGATGAATTATTGCAAAGATGTCAATTTTCCCCAAGTTGATCTATAGAATCAAAGCACTCCCAATAAAATCTCAGCAGCCTGTTTTGTAGAAATTGAAAAACTGATTCTAAAATTCAAATGGAGACACAAAAGATCTAGAATAGCAAAAACAACTGAGAAAGAATAGAATTGAACTTACACTCTTACACTATCTGACTTTATAAAGGTTCAGTAATCTAGGCAGTGAGGCATATTGGCGCAATGATAGACAAATAGATTCATAAAAGGAGTCCAGAAGTACCCCCAACTGAGGTGGGTTTTTTTTTTGTTGTTTTTTGTTTGTTTGTTTGTTTGGTGCTGGGGATCGAACTCAGGGCTTTGTGCTTGCAAGGCAAGCACTCTAACCACTGAGCTAAATCCCCAGCCCCACAACTGAGTTTTTGACCAAGATATAAAGGCAATTAAAGAGAATCTTTCCAATCATAGTGCTGGAATATTTTGATATATATGGAAAACGATGCATGGACATATATGTATGCCAAAATTTGCCATGTTGTACACTAAATGCACAGTTGACTGTATGTCATTTATGCTCAATATAGTTGCCTTAAAAAACATAAAGATTTGATTCCTGAAAAATCAATGTGTAATTTTCAGAATTCTTCCAAGTCTAAGTGGACTATCACCAAGGTTGGTATCTTCTGTGGATAGATAAGCACAAAGAGTCTGAATTTGGTCAAGATACCCTCCTCTTGGTAAATGCCCACCAGACTAAGTTTAGATTCTACCATTATCCTCCTTCAAATGTGAAAATTTTTCTTACTGTATACAGCTAGAATTGGTGATCAAAACTAAGTAATAGATTTTAACTTTGAGATCAGAAAAATAATTTTCCAAAAGAAATTTGGATTTCAGAAAGATACAATTTATCCACACTTTTTTTTTTTAACCATCCTTGATAATCTGAGTTTGTACTATTAGAAGACTTTTTTTCCTTTCCATACTGGGGATCAAACCCAGAGCCTAAAACATGCTAGGCACATGTCCTACCACTGAGCCATACCCCAAATTTTGAGTTTATACTATTAGATCATGCTGGAAAATTTATTATATATAATGTCAAATTATGCTATGGAGACTAAATGATTCCTTGAATCACTCAGTAAAATTCTAAGGGCAAATTTTAGCTTTAACCTTTTCTGAGAGCATAGTAGTGATTAGAATGAAGAGCTGGGCTTGGTTTGGCTTGATTTAATGGTTAAGAGGTTTTGTCGTTGGAAAGATCTGGGCTAAAAATCCATTATATGATGAATGGATAAACAAAACATGATACATACATACAATAGCATGTTGTTCTTTCTTTAAAAAGAATGAAATTTTGATACATGCTGTAACATGAGTACACCTTAAAATGTTATACTAAGTGAAACAAATCAGACACAAAAGGACACGTATTATATGAGCTAACTTATACAAAATAGTCAGAGTAGTAAGAATTGTAGAGATAAAAAGTAGAATAGTGGTCACCAATGACTAGGAGGAGGAGAAAATGGGAAGTTATTGCTTAACAGTATAGATTTTTAATTGGGGATGATAAAAGTTTTAGAGATGGATCATGGTGATGAATGTACAACAATGTGAATGTACTTACTGCAACTGAATTATACACTTAAAATGGTAACTTTTATGTTATGCATATATCATCACAATTTAAAAAAAAGGTTTGGTACTATTTCAGTCATATAAAAGTTATGAGATTTGGAGCTGTATAAACGCTGCAAGTTCCTCATACACAAATAGAAATAATAATACCTCACAGTGTTAGATGGGGTAAAAGGTAAAAATACAATTACCACAAGATCCAGCGGTCCTATTTCTGGGCTTAGAGCCAAAGGAATTGAAATCACTAGATTGAAGGGCTAGCCCATGTTCGTTGTAGCACCACGTCCAGTAGCCACGATAGGGAGGCAAACTAAGTGTCCATCAGTTGGTGAACACATAGTGAAAACACGGTACATGTACATGATAGAATACCATACAGCTTTAAAAAGAAGAGAGGTCTGTCTTTTGTAATGACATGGATCACACTGAAAGGGACTTTAGGCTAAGGAAAATGAGCCAGGCACAGAAAGACAAATACTATATAATCTCACTTATATGTGGAAACTAAAATGGTTCCGCTTGCCATATGTGGCGGCATAGGCACGTAATCCCAGTATTAGGCAGACTGGGACAGGAGGATCATGAGTTTGAGGCCAGGCTGGGCTATAGAGCATGTTCAAGTCCAGTCTGGGCTACATAGTGAAATCCTGTCTCAAAAAAAAAAATTCCGCCTCATAGAAATTGTAGAAAGGTGGTTACCAGGGGCTGGTGGATAGGTCCAGAAAGAGGAGCTGTTGTTGAAAGGATACAACATTTCAGTTAGATTAAAGGAATAAGTTTCAGGGATTTTTGTTTCGTTTTGTTCAGACAGGGTCTCATTACGCAGTTTAGGTTGGCCTTGAACTCATCATGTAGCCCAAGCTGGCCTCAAACTGGCTGCAATCCTTCTGTCTCAGCTTCAGGACGGCTGGGATTATAGGCATGTGTAACCATATCTGGCTTCAGCGATCTATTGTACTGCACAGAGACCACAGTTAATAAAATGTCTATTTCAAAATTACTAAAAGAATTAATTTTGGGGGCTGGGGATTTAGCTCAGTGGTTAGAGCGCTTGCCTTGCAAGCACAAGGACCCGAGTTCGATCCCCAGCACCAAAAAAAAAGAATTAATTTTTAACATTCTCCCCAATGAGAAGTTGGTGAGGTGATGGATATTAGTTTGTTTGACTCTTTCCACAGTTTATACATAGATCGAAGTATCACTCTGTAGCTCATCAAAATACACAATCACTATTTGTCAGTTAAGAATAAATTAATAAAAAATAAAATCTATGAGATCTTGGATTACATGGGAACTGCAAGTGCAAAACAGGAATAATAATACCTATCTCACAGGGTTTTTGTGAGAGTTAAATGAGTTAAATTATGTAAAACAAAAATTTTTTTGAGACAAAGTCTCACTATTCCAGGCTGGCCTGAACTCACTAGGTAGCCTAGGCTGGCCTTGAGCTCACAGCAATCCTCCTGCCTCAGCCTCCCAATTGCTGAGAATACAGGTGTGCACCACCATGCCCAGCTCATTATATGAAGTATTTATACAGTCTTTTTGGACAAAGTGAACATGAAGAAATCATAGCTATGATTATAAACATGTATGTATTTACCTCTATATCTCTGAGGTCAACAATTTGTTGAATCCCTAAAGTGAGTGAAGAAACAAATGAATTATGGGGCACTTTTTCCAGTATATCTAAAATATGATAAGAACGACAATGGAATGACTATTAATATACATCTAGCAGTTGAGACTTCACAGAACACTTTCTCATGTATCACTCATTTGAATGTTGCCGTGTTCAAATGAGTAGGGCAGGTGTGAGATTGTGTGCTGTTCCCAGCCACCAACAATACACAGCAGGGCAGCAATTAAGGTGGTTTGCAGGCCAGAAGAGGGGAATAGGGCACATTTAAACTTTCAGCACAGGTTGAGACTGGAGGCTTTTCCACAGAGCAATACAATGTTACTGACAGAGAGGGAGAAGCTGCTGAATGCGAGAACACACGGAGGGCTGGTGGGCGGCAGTATAGTTTGGTTACTTCGTCCAGAGATCCTCATTTCCCTCGCACCTAAAAATGAGCTTCCAATCCTCTGGCACTGAGGGATTGAAGTGGGAATTCACAGCACCTGGGATAAGGGTTCCTTCCACGGTGAGTGAGAACGAGAGTGAGAAAGAGGGAAATCTGACACTGATTACCCCAAAGACCAAGCACCGTCCTCTACTCTCATCTCCATTGCTGTGAAAAAGCGCCAGGACGGGACAGAGAGGCTGTGCCCTTTCTTGGACCATGTGTTACGGCGTCTTCCTCCTCTTTGCTTACATGATGTTGCAGGGCAGATGGGAGGAAGATGGGCGAGGCAAAGTCAGACACAGACAAGAAATACAGCTGGGTCACACTGGCGTGGACGGGATCTAGATCGTGATTTTCCTAGAAACCGAAGAGGAAGGCTGGAGTGCTCGCCTAGCATGTGTGAGGCCCTGGTTCCAATCCCAGTATCATACCAAAAGGAGAAAAAAGAGCACTGAAGAGGACAGCGATTTAGGCAACAAGTGAGGAAGTCAAGAAGCCACGGCCAAGAAACGAGGCCTCTTTCTTTCCTGCTGTAGAGTGTTTTGCAGCAGTGAGGAGGAGGCTACCTGGTCTCCAATCCAGTGTCATCTGTGGCAATTCCCTCTACAACTCTCTGGGCTGTCCTCTGTTTATTTTTACAGACCAGGTTTCCATTAAGTGTTATCTTCTATCTACAGATTAGGGGAATTTGGGCCTTTCAAGTCCATAGCTGAAGCGTGTACCAAGTTCTCATTCCCTTTAAAATGTAACAGGTGAGTTACAAGAAAACTACATCGCCATACAACCACCCCTAGAAGTGTTTGAATCAGAGCTTTAGTGGGGTAGCTCCACCCTCTCACAGCACAGCAAGTGGTTCGTTCTCCCAGTGCCTTCCTCACGACAGAGATGATCCTCCAGTAGTCTGCTTTGTGTTCACACACCCCAGGCGCTCTTTCCAGCTCTTCTGAGTCTACAGACACAAGTCACTAGTCCTTTCTCTTGCTCCTCTGACCTCCGAGAGCACGCGGCCAGGTTCTGTCTCCATCGTTACTGCAGAAAGTGCTACCTTTAAAGAAGATGCCTTTTTGCAATCTTGTAAGAACTCCAGCTAGCCTGTAACTCTTTATTTTGGATTGTCCTTAGTTTTATTTTTTCAGGGTGCTGGGGATCAAACTCAGGGCCTTGTGCACACTGGGTGTGTGTTCTGGTTTGTGACCGGAATTGTGGAAAGAATTAAATTTGTGAACCGAGGTGCCACTGTATATATGAAATGGAGTATTATCCGGCCATAAATAAGAAATTATGTCATTTGTAAAAAAAAAAAAATGGATGGAACTGGAAATGATTGTGTTAAGCAAAATAAGCCAGATTCAGAAAGACAAGTATCACGTGTTTTCCATAATATGTGAAATCAAAAAAAGATGACATGAAAGTATAAGGGAGACTATTACTCTACAAGAGGAAGGGAATAAAGGGAAGTGGGGAAGGTGGTGAGGGGAGGGGAATGAGGGTTTAGAAAAGTTGTTAATTATAACATTAAAAGATCACAATGTCGACACGAATTTATTGAGGCGAGGAAGTGTCCACTACACACCATGAAGTAGAACAGCAGTTTGCAAAACAGTATATATGGCATTGCCTTTTTTATTTTTAAAAAATGCATTTATGTATAGAAATATCAAGAAATCATCTAGAATGGTATTCACGTATCTGTTTAAATCTGTTTCTGGGAGTGAGATGCTAAGCACATTTTTGCTTAAGAGTATTTTTGCTTGAGCTATTACATCATGTTTCTAAGCAAAGGAGATCAAGAATTGCTGTAAGAATGTGAGGTGCTGGATTGTTAATTAGGTTGTAGTAATCATTTCACAACATATATGATCTCAAAACATGATGTTGTATACCTTAAATATATATGATTTTATTTCTCAATTATGCTAAAAATTAAAAAGGGAAAAATTAACAGAAATTTTTATTCACTTATTTATTTTTGAGACAGGGTCTTGCTATGTAGTTCAGGCTGGCCTTGAACTCACTACGTAGCTCAGGCTGGCCTTGAATTCGTGGCAATCCTCCTGCCTCAGCTTCCTGAGGGATAACAGGTGTGCGCCACTGTGCCTGGCTAGAAGCTTATTGAAAGAACATTTGTATGACTCAGATAAATTCAGAATTCATGAAGTTGGTGATCTTCTGGAAGATACCAACAACATTTTATATGAATGTAAATTTCTGATAGTTTCTAAGGCTACTGATGTCACTAGGGAAAAAATATGTATATACATACATATATTTGTTGTCATCAGACTCTGATCACAACAGTAACACATATGCTGTCTTTTCTACTCTGGGATTAAGAAGCAACTGAGGCAGAGAGAGCAATGACACAGGAAGCCAGTAATAATGTAGTGGTGTCTACAGGTGGTACAAGTTTTCCTGGAAGAATGAGCTCAAGGTAGACGGAGAATGTGTGTTAGCAGGAAAAGGTATTTAGGGGAGAGACGAGCTTAGCACTGCACGAAGTAGGTGGCAAAGAGATACACAGATTCAGAAGGAGATTGTGGAGGCGCACATGGGGAACGCACTGGTTTGCTAGGGTTATAATAACAATGCCCCACAGGCTGGGTGGCCTAAACAACTGAAGTTTATTTCCTCGTAGTCATCATCCTGTAGGTGGATCTAGGTGCTACAATCTAGAAGGAAAAGGTTTTTAGGTTTGAGAGGAGACTCTGAATCTGTACATGAGGAACGCAACAGAGGAAGGACTGGAAGGAGGCTGCAAGAGCACAAAAGGCACAGAGAAGGACATCAGTGAAGGAAGGAGGAAAGGTGAAAGGATGAGAAAAATTCAGGTAAGTTTATAGGTGGAGGAAATTAATCTCAGACTGGTGGTCTCTAATTCTTTTTTGTTTTTTCTTCTGTTCAGAGAATGGTGGATAAAGGCTGGGACTTGACGGCAGTGTAGATTTGGAGTAGCCACTGTGAATAGAAAGGGAATGGGACAATTTTGTAAATCGCCTGGAAACCCCAGTGGAGGCAAGGCTCTCTCAAGTGTGCCAAGAGGTCAGCAGCAGGTTGGTTTTTGTTTGGGTGACTGAAAAGACTGAGGAGGCCGAAATCCCGGCCTGCGGGAATTGAAGGGGAGAGAGTAGCTGGTCATTTGGGACCAGCAGGAGAGAAGGAAAGGATCCAGGAGGGGGAAAGAAGCCTGAAAACTGAGGCGCTGGGGCTGGAGGTGAGGCTGAAGAGCAGGCCTCACCTGACCAGGACGCATGGAATGAGGGAGAATGGGATGGTGCTGAACATCAGGAGATTTCTGATTAAAGACTTCACAGAGGAAGAGCAGGTTCAGGTGAAGACAAAGTCTCAAAGGCAGTAAGTGAGAGGAGATACTGCAAGACCACACAGGAGAGATTTATTTGTATTATGCCTAAAGGAAACGTTTCCTAAAAGTTCCATCAACATGGCTCTGTTTGGTTTTGGGGGGGTGAAGGAAATATTGAAAGCCTCTGTTTCCTAAGGAAGATGAAAGTGGGAAGATAGGGTTCAGCAAAGCAAGTACATCTGGGGACCATTAATTACATGTAAAAACAAAAACACCCTCAGAACAAGAAACAGGACAAGGGAGGTAAGCACTCTGCTTCTTGCTATGGTAAATAACTAGCCAGAAAAGAATTCTTCACCCGAATCTTCATAATAAGGCAATTTTATTTGGCTTATACATCCTATAAATCTTGAAAGAAGAGAACTTTTATTTAAGTTTTGTTATATAAATTCCCCCTGCCCCTGAAAAACAGCTTGAATTCTCTTTTATGTTTCTGTCATCCTCCTGGGGTTATGAGTTTGATTAGTAAAGTGGACCTGTAATTTCTAACTTCATACTCTATACTGTATCTTAACTAGTCATTATTGGCTTAATTTCTCCCTCCAGAAATCAGTTTTCTTTTAGATAGCTTTCTTTTCCAAAATACTGTCTGTAATCTTAAAGCAAAAATCAAAAAAAGACAGCTCAGTGATTAGAGTGCTTGCCTTGTAAGCACAAGGGCCTGAGTTCGATCCCCGGCACCACCAAAAAAAAAAAAAAAAAAAAAAAAAAAAAAAAAAAAAAAAAAAAAAAAAATCAAAAAAAGAGAAAAAAAAAACCCTAAAGTAAAACCATAAATAAACGTTCACCTTATTTTAGATATTCTGCAGGAATCTTGAGTTTCCATTGAATAATAATATTCATACCCAAAAGGTGAAATTAATCCAATTGCCTATCAATGATGAATGAATGCATAAACAAAATGTGGTATGTCAACATTAGAACACAAAGGTACAAAAAGAGACAATTCATTCTCTCTGCTTGGGTACTTATGCTGGGACATCAAACTTCTGTCCTTGACTGATACTTACATCTCTGGTTCTCAGAACAATAGTTTTCCTAGGTCTCCAAACTGCAGAGGCTCAGACTGTGGGAAGACTTAGCTGCCACAGTCACATCAAGCCAATTTCTTATAAGAAATCTTTCCCATCTATCTATGCATCTATCCTATTGGTTCTGTTTTCTGGAGAACCTTAATACATTGACAGAAGCCAAGTAGTAAAAGTCATACATTGTGTGGTTCCATTCACATGTCCAGAATTGGCAAATCCTGCAGTAGAAAGCATATTACTGGATTCTGAGTATGAATGTAGGGTCAGGGGAACAGGTGAATGGATGATTGCTCATGCTTTCAGTTTCCTTTTGGGGTGATGTCAATGTTCTAGAATTAGATAGTAGTGAGGATTGTACATCATTGTGAATGTACTAAAAAAAAATCACTGGACTGAACACATTAAAAAAGTGAATTGTGTGGTATCTGAATTATGTCTTTATAAAATAAAGTGAGTAAAACTACTAAAGATTAGAGTAAGGTCTATTGACAACACTTTAATGCCCCTACGGCTAGTTTATTTTGTCTTGTTACGTTTATTATCCCTAACCCACTAATTTATGTGACTTAAGATTTTTGGAGGGCTTCCGGGGATTGAATTCAGGGCTTTGTACTTGCTAGGTAAGTGCTCTGCCACTGAGCTAAATCCCCAACTCTGTGACTTAAAAATTAGGCCATTTTTGGTCACAAAGTCTCATTATGTAGTCCAGGCTGGCCTTGATCTCACTATGTGGCCCAACCTGACCTTGAACTCATTATCCTGTCTCGGCTCCCAAGTGCTTAGATTACAAGTATATGCAGCCATGCCCAGCTTACATTTCCTTTCTGCTTGAATTTAGTATTTCTACATACATTAAATATTTCCTAGTTATGCCCATAGTTTGAAAAGAACCACTACACAGACCAAACCCTTAATGAATCGAGGCTCAGAATCCATACATCACACAGTCAGAAGGAAGATCAATGGGCAGTCAACATTTTACTACTTCACACTCTTTCTTTGCTTTGGGAGCCAAATGGGAGTTGATTGAAGTATCATTTTATAAATCAAGAAAAGTAGTTGATCAACCAAAGGAGACATCAATTTGGCTCAGAAACAAAATTTTCTTCTTTACCAAGAACAACTAGATACACATATTTCCTTTTGGGGAAAAAATTGGAAGGAAGAAAGGACAGAGAAAAATGGAGAGGAAACATAGCAATCTTGCACTATCTGCCCTAACATTCCCTGAGTACCTGAAACAGGATTTGGGATTGAGACCAGTGCTTGGTCAAGTCAGATATTGTCTTAGTTGATTTTCTGTTGCTATAAGAAAATACCTGAATCTGGGAACTTAGCAAAGGAAAGAGGTTTATTTAGATAACAATTTTGGTGGATGAATGTTCAAGATCACGTGGCCCTTCTGTTCAGTCTCTGGTGAGGGATCCTTACTGCAACACATGGCAGAGGAACAGGGAGAGAAACAGCCACATGCGGGACAAACTGGTGGGGTGGCTTCACTCTATAATTTACTCTCTCAAGAACTAACTAGGATTCCAATAGAACCATACTAACCTCTTGCAAGGGTGATGCCCTCACTGATACAATTGCCTTCCACTAGGCCCTGCCTTTTAGGGGTTCCGCCACATCAAACCACATGCTGGGGACCAGTGTATGTGCTTTTAGGGACACATTTGAGCCATACTCAAACCATGGCGGCCATCTGCCTACTCAAGGGCGTTCACCACAGTACTAAGAAGAGGGAGCTTAGCACGCACTTGGTCTCTAATTCATCCCAAATGAGATAGCTCTAGACCTAACCATAGTGATAGCTAGTCCCCCAAGTTGCTTCCCCCAATTCCTCCCTGTCCACAACACACATGTTGCAGTGTGTGTCTGTGTATGATAGTAGGGATTGAACCCAGAGCATTGTGCATGCTAGACAAGTACTCTGTTACAGAGCTACATCCTTGGACCCTTTAAACATTTTTTTTTTTTTGAGACAAACTCTTGCTAAGTTGTCCAGGGTAGCTTGCAATTCTCTTACCTCCACCTCCTGAGTAACTAGGATTACAGGCATGCACCACAGAGCCTGGCTTACCTCTTTTGTCTGTAAGTGGAGGCTGTATTTCCTCACCACCACCCCCTTTTTTTTTCAGTGCTAGGAACTGAACCCAGAACCTGGTGCATGCTAGGTGAACACTCTATCACTGAGCTGCACTTCCCATACTCCCTGCTTTGATCTGAGCTTGTCTTATGGTTTGCTTTGCCCAAAAGAATATAGCAAAATTGGTCGTCTGGAACTTGCAAGTTCAGGTACTAAGAGAACTGGCAGTTCTACTTCCTGCCTCTTAGAGTCCTAAACTATCAAGAGGTGCAGATTATCCTGAAGGAGAGAGACCACTTGGAATGACTCTGGATGATGAAGCATCATATGGAGAGAGAGGCCACAAGAAGGAGTACTGATGTAACCAGACATGGGAGTAAAGAAGCATCTGCATGTTGCAGACATGTCTGGTCATTTGGGGCTACTCTAACAGAATACCAGGGGCTGGGTAGCCCATTAACGACCACACGACCACACCTCATTTCTCACAAGTCTAGAGGCTCGAAGTCTGAGATCACCAGCATGGTTGGGTTCTGATAAGGGCTCTCTTCCAGTCTGTAGACTTCTTCTTTCATCTCCATATGGCAGAGGGAGGGAGATGGGGGGAAGGGGAAGAGAAGGTGGGAGATGATTTTCTCCGGGGTTTGTTTGATAAAGGCGTCAACCCCTTTCATAAATAAGGGTGCCTCCTTGCATGACCTAATTACTTCCCAAAGGTCTCACCTTCTGATACCATCACAATGGGGGTTAGGGACTCAAATAAGAATTTTGATGGGATACAAACATTCAGCTTATAACAAAACCCAAACAGTATGACTGCGACTGCACGAGACTCCAAGCAAGACTGGAAGAAACATCCAGCTAATAAACATTTGATAATCCATAGAATCATGAGAAGTTATAAAGTGGCTAATGTGTTAAGCCACTAAGTTTTGGGATTTTCCACATAGCAATAGATAACAAAAACAGAAATTAGAATCATCTGTGGTGCCACTGTAACAAAAACCTGAAACATGTGGCACCAGCCTTGGGACCAGCTGGTAGGCAGAGACCAGAAGGGCTTTGAGGAAACTGTTAATGAGGGCAGAAGGACACTGATAAAATTGTTATTGGACGCTGAGTGGAAGAAACACCCCCCACCACCATCTGTAGTGGTAGAAAGTTTGGCTACACTGTCAACAACTGTAACATGTGAGACAGGAAACACGACTGATGCACTTGTGGCTTCCACGGAGGAGATTTTCACACAAAATGTTTTTTTAGTGCCAATTGTTTGTTGTTGTTGTTGTTTGTTTGTTTGTTTGTTTTTAGCTGCATCTGATGAAATAAGACCATAGAGTCCAACCCAGGATTTGGCTAGCAAAGATCGAATCCAAGCTACTGTCAGCTAGACAATAGGACTTTGATTCTCTCTGCTAAACGGAAATATTTCAAAGACTCTTAAGAGCATTGTCTCACAGGACCTGACTCTAAAACCAAGATAAAAGGGGTCTGTCCCAAAGAGATATGGGTATGACTTTAATTTAATGGAGTAGATGATAATTTGGTGTACTGGAAGCCCAGATTTTTTAAAAAAATAATTAGACAGATATTTTAAAAATTAAAGAGGCCTCTGAGTCCCTAATGACCTCTGAACAAGAAGCAGCTGAGAAAACTAAGCTGCGAATACAGGTAAAAAGAACGACTCAGAAGGCAGAACAGAGGGCCTAGAGCAGTGGTGGCAACCCTACAATGCGCATGCTGCAGCTGGTTGTTACCATTGAGAGCTCTGAAAGGTTTGTCATCACTGGCCCAGAAAGTGTGAGAAAACTACTCTCAGCAAGCAGAAGTGGGCAGGACTTAATCAGGAGACGTCCTCTGAGTTCAGATTTGAGAGAAAATGAAGGCAGGTATGCAGCTGAATTTCAGAAGTCCTATGGTCTGGTGATCGCTGTATTCTTTCTATTCCCCCATCCCCTTTTTGGAATGGTGGTATCTGTTATCTTATCCCTTTTCACCTTTGTATTTTTGGGTGAATGTGGGGCAGATAGTCTTCCTGGGTGACAGTGTTATCAGATGGGTTCCGATATTCTTGGGTTCTTCCCCTCCTCAAGCAAAGAATTGAATGAGGGGGGCAAAAAGTAGTTCTAAAGTTTTCTTTAAAAGTATAGAGAAAAGAAGAAAAGGAAAGTTGAGCATAACAATAGATACAGCAAAATGTGTACCGCACCTATAAGGCAGTAGGGGTTACCACGAGACAGGCATGGTAGCAGTGGTGCTGGGGACGCAGCCATCATCTTCCATGGGAGGAAAAAGGAGTGCTCCTTTGCGGTGGCGAGGTAGAGAAGAAGGCGCGCTTGCTTCCGGTGTTGCTACTACTTATCCAGTGGAATTCTCCTGGAAACTCACGAGAACTCCCTACAGTCCATGTGAGGGCTGATGATTCAAAATCAGCCTCAGGCTGATGTGAGGTCCAGGCTACTCCCCCAGGTCATGTTCCCTTGCCAGCCAGCCTTAGCCACACCCTATTTCAACAGGTCTTTGCAAGCAAGTGCTGCACTGCAGAGACCATGCCTGGGAGGCCTATTTGCTCAGGAACCTTATTTAAAAGACAAGATCCTGGAATCTGAGCTGATGCCATATGGCATGAAGTTTTAAAGGATGATTGTATTTTGCTCATGGGAGGAATGTGAATTGTTGTGGTCAGAGGGAAGATCTCCAAAGCTCACTACCTATCCCCAACCCCAAATACTTCTACTGGTAGATGTTTCCCACCCTTCAAGAGCCAGAGCTCATTTCCTTTTCCTCAAATCTAGCTTTGACCAAATGAATATGAACAAAGAGATGTGCTAGGTCTTTGGGATCTGACTCTTTTTTTTAGGACATGTGCTGCTGAAGCGGGCACAGGATCTTGCCTCTAAGAGAATCTGCAGGTTCTACTTCCTGATGCTCTGTCTTTGAAAGTGGCCATCATACTGTGAGATACCTAAGGAAATTAGAAAAATTGAAGTGTCCTAACCAGTTGCCCCAGTTGAATAAGCACCAGTGCCAGCCAAACCAATGAGGCCATTTTGGGTCTTGTGCAGTCCTAGTGCCCCAGCTGACAGCATGTGAAGAAAAACTACTCAGCAGCCGACAGAAATGTGAGCCACACTAAATTACTGTGTTAAACTCTTGCTTGTTTTTGAAATGAGACTCTTGCTAAGATGCCCAGACTAACCTTGAATGTAAGATCTTCCTGCTTCAGCCTCCTGTGTAGCTGGGATTACAGACATGGGCCACTGTACCTAGCTAAGCCAGCTAGGTTCTGGTTGACAGTAACAGAAGAGAACTAAGTTATCTATAGAATGAGCTCATTTTGTGCCAGGTAAACAGATCTTTGCAATCAGGTGCTATACACACCATTTTTGTTAACTCTGATAAAACCTTTGTGAAGAAGATGGTGGTAGGATCAAACTGAGGCTGAGACGAGTATTGTAAATTAACCCAGAAAATGACATAGCTAGTGAGTGGTGGTACCACCATTCAAATCTGCACTGTCTGTTTTCCATACTCTAGTATGCCAGGACACATACCAGAGTTTTATAATTAATAGAAAAACTTCAAGTTTAATATAAAGAAAAATATAACAATTTTAAAGAATGTTATTCTGGAAACCTTGTTTATAAGTACAGACAAATCTTTATTATATATACAATATTAATGTGATATATATATTACTATTTTAATATATATGTATATATATATATCCATTATTTGGATGTAATCTCCAAATCTTTGCTTTTTCATAGTCTCAATAGACTTATACTAAACTTAATTTCTTCTTTGAGCAAAAAAGTCAGGAAGATTTATTTGTTGCTTATTTTTGATAATACATTTCCATTATGTTTCTGTTGAAAAATCTTGTTACTTATAGCAACTTTTATGGGCTTACTGCAATCAAACAACGTGACAAAACCTATTCATTATCTTATTTATACTTTCTTTAAAGTTAATATTTGTGTAGCTATAAAATGTAACATAAGAGATGAATCTGATAGGCACAACATAACTGAGATTTGACTTTTAAGGACAGAATGTGGATTTGAAGACTAACATTAAAAAATCCTCAAGCATCATTAAATATGTGCTTCAGAGCGCCATAGCTAAGATGGAATCTGTAGTGATATTTCTATAGCTTCCCAAGTTAGCTCATTTCAATTTATTCACAAATTATTGGGTAGTTATATTTAGCTCACAATTCTATACAAAGGAGTCTCTTTGCATTCTCCTTAGGAAAATAGTTTTATATAAATGTGAATAATGATTTTAAGCTAAATTTATTCCTTTTATTTGCTTGCCGGATTGTCATACTTTTCATAATTTGGCCCATGTTTGAGTTATTTTCCAGTCGGTGGGGGCTTTACTACATTTCAATTATGAGAGCTAACAGAAATGCTGGTGGGAAGAGTCCCGCAGGTGAGTCCCTTTAGAACCCTGTCTCCATCCCTGCAGCCCTGTAGCCCGTGCTCTGCCCTGGTCACACGCACATTTACTGGTCACTCTGGGAGGGAGTTGTGTTCTTGCGTTTCTCTGAGACTTCCCCATCCCTTTGTATTTAAGGTGTATGCAGTCTTTCCCATTCATCAGGTGCCCTATTTCAGGGTGCCCTCCAGTTATTGTCAGTCTTGATGCCATCTTGCATTTTACTGATCCATACTCTAGGCCTCACAACATGTCAATCCTCATCTCTTTTCCCCATTAGGCTATAGAACTGTTGAGGGAAGGATTATATTTTATCCACTTTTGTCTCCCTGGCCAGAACAGGTGCTGGGTTCAATAAAATGCCTATTGCAGGAGAAAATGAAAGGGAATCTTGGTTTAGAGGAAAAAAAAGGTAGAGTGGGGTGGAGGGGGGTGGGGATCAAGCCTTAGAAAGGCACCTTCATGGATAGCTGTATAAGAACACTATCTGACTTCACTTTTAAGCAGTTTTATTGAGAGATCATTCACATGCCAGAAAATTCACTGAGGGACATTGTTATGTTGCACCTCTAGAGGTAGTTAAAATCTGTACTCTCTTAGGCTATATGTATCATAAGTAGTTGATTTTTTAAAAATAATTTTTCCCCCAGAGCTGGAGAACAAACCCAGGACCTTGCTCACATGAGGCAAATGCTCTGCCATTAGGCTACATCCCAGTCCAAGAAATTTTTTGTTTTGTTTTGTTTTGTTATTTTGAGACAGGTTCTTGCGATGCAGTTCAGATTGGCTTAGAACTCACTATTTAGTCCAGTCTGGCCTCCAACTCACAATGATCCTCTTGCCCCAGCCTCCCTAGTGCTGAGATTACATGCTACCTATTTGAAACTTTTAAATATTGTTTTCAAATATACTAAAAAGATCCAACTCCCTTAAAATTCTTAGAGGCAAATCACCTCAAGGTTTAACACAGATTGCTGGGCCCTACTCCCAGCAATCCAGGGAATCTGGGCAGATCCAAAAGTTAGCATTTCTCACCAGTGCCCCAAACAAAGCTGCACTGCTAATTAAGGGACTGCATTTTAAAACTACTGGTCTATCCATTCTAAGAGTTACTGATATTTAGCCATATCTGTCATTAATTCTGCTTTTTCTTTTCTTTTATAGTTTTTAGAAGTAAAACTCAGATTTCCCTTATCATTTCACTCCTAAATGCTTCCATATACATCTAAAAAATAAGGATTTTCTTTTTACTTTTTGTCACACCTAGAAGTTAACATTTCCTTAATTTCATTGATAATCATTAGGATTTTCTGATTATCTCAAAAATGCTTTTTATGGCTTGCTGAAATGAGGATTCAAGCAATGTCAACAGATTCCATTTTGCTGTCACAACTCTCTCCTAAGTCTCTTTTAATCCACAGCAATGGTCCTTTCCTTTTTCTCATGCCATTGATTTGTTGACAAAATCAAATCAAATACATCATTGTAAGTCCTACACTTTGGATTTGGATAATTGCTTACTTATAGTGTCATTTAACTTGTTCGTCTAGTCACTGTTTATTGGAAACCGACAGAACTAACAGGTCATTTAGATTCAGTTTTAACTTCTTTAGTAAGAATATCTTATGGCACATCAAGAAGCATGTAATACCTGTTTGCCTCACTTTCGATGATGCAGGTAAATTGGTGGATTCAAGGATTTAATCATTATATTGTACATTGAACAACCAGCTTTTCTCCTTATAGTTTTATCATCCATCCAATAGTACTAACTCTTATATAGTGGTTTTCTAAATCTATTATTTTTTACATTTATTAACTGAATTTCTTTCAGTTAGAGGTATTTAGTGATTATAAAAAATAGCTTGTACAGGACAGACAGGATAAATAATTTTTTTAAATTTCTAATTTTCAAAATTGTTGCCTGTCCTTATTGAGTTGAGTCCTCCTAAATTCACACGTTGAAGTCCTCCCTCAGTAGCTGTATTTGGAGATAGGTCTTTAAAGAGATAATTAAGTTAAAATGAGGTAATTAGAGTGGGACCTAATTCAATATAACTGGTGTCCTTGTAAAAAGAAGGAGTTTGGCTATAGGCACAGGGGGAAGGCCACGTGAAGACATTGGAGAAGGCCACGTACAAGCCAAAGACAGATCTTAGGTTGAAACTAACCCTGTTGACACCTTGATCTCAGATTTTTAGCCTTCAGAATTGTGAAAAAAACAAATTTCTGTTGTCTAAGCCACCTGCTCCATGGTGCTTTGTTATGTGAGCCCAAGTAAATAAACAAATAGATACCTAGCAGTGGTTTTTTAATTAATTTTTTCATATCATTATGAACACACGGATTTTATAAATTTGATATATTTCAATCAGTCATTTCTACTTTGGATGTTTACATTTTTCTATATTTGGCTAGAGGAAGCCCCAGAAGAAATTGACTTTTGGTGTCACTTTGATGTGACCCCATCAGTCTTTGATATCTTCCTTGCTTTCAGGTACAAGATGTCCCTGGACCATTTGATATATTTTCTATCCCAAACCTGGAATCAGCTATCTTAAAAATGGTATGATCTTGCTGAACAGCTGCAACTGCTATCAAGTTGTTGCTCTATTCAAGCTTTTCCAGGAAATACAAGGTTATAGAGCTTTTACTTCTTTATTTTCTGTTGCTCTCATAGCATAATCGTTTACTCTATTATACCTATAGAAGTTTCAAAATAATACCAATAGTTTTTACTAATCATTAGACTATTTTTGAGGGGTGCTGGGGATCAAACTCAGGGCCTTGTGCTTGCTAGACAAGCAGTCTACCACTGAACTAAATCTCCAACCCCACATCAGGCTATTAAATAAAGGTTAAAACTTCCTTTTTCTCCTTAGAATTTATATTTCTAAGAACACATAAAGTCTGGTGTCATAAAAGAACTGAAAATAGTTCTTTTCTTCATATGGTTATGTCATCAAATTGATGTAGAGTTAAGTTCAATTGTTTTAAAACATTCATTTTGGCACTCTATCAGGCAATGTTCTTTGTTTTATTTTATAAGCATCATTAGAAAATAGTTTCTTCAAGCTGTAATAAGAATTGAAGTTAAAAGACAGAAGAGACGGGAAGAAACAATTCTGGGACCTCAAATCTTCCTACTCGTGTGCGTCACTTAATAGTCCATCAGTGACTTCACAGCAATTCATCCACGGCTCCCTAAATAAACTGTTCCCTGACAAAACATTTTAATCATTGCCTCAATTTAGGTAACCCTGGTCACATCACGAACACAGGAGCCTTACTGTTTCCAGGGTCTTGTTTGTCCTTGAAAACCAAAGCCTAGTGATATATTGAATATGTCTTCCAACACTGTTAATAGTTACATTTACTGAACTGAAATAGTCATGATTAAAAAGAGAAATCCTAGCCAGAAATTCCCTTTGAGGTCATCGTTTTTACATGAAATATTTGAATTAATCTTTTGCTCCAGTAAACACACAAACACACACACACGCTTCTTTTTAAAAGACTTTATTTTTTAGAGTGGTTTTAGGTTCACAGCAATACTGAGAGGAAGGCAGAGATTTCTCATACTTTCTCTGCCTCCCACTCTCCACATAGCCTCCCATTATCAGCACCTTGACTGAGTTGTGTATTGTTACAAATCATGACCCTGCACTGACATTATTGTCACCTGTTATGGCTTACATCTAGACGAACCCCCAAAGCTTCAGTTGTCATAGGTGGTGTTTCTCTGAGGTGGCTAGATCTGGAGTATGATGCTAGGATTAAGTGCGCGACACTGGGATTAAAGGTGCCCTACTCTGGATGTGAGCACTACCTACACTAAGGGCAGTTAGCCTGAATGAAATGTAAGGGACAGAAAGAGGGCTACTGCTGTTGCTTGCTGCTGCTGCTGTTTGGCTGCTTTCTGCTTGTCTGCTGCTGCCTCCTGCCTGCTCTGCGATGCCCCCCTGCCATTCCCCCCTGGCCTGGAGCCAGCTGATTATGGGCTGAAACCTCTATGAACTGCAAGCCAAAAAAACCTTTCTTCCTTTAACTTTGGGTGTTGCTTATTTTGTTTCGGCGATGAAAAAGGTATCCAAAGTCCGTAGTTGACATTAAGGTTTATACTTGGTGTTGTACATTCTATAAGATTAGACAGAAGTATAATAACATGAATTCATCATTGCACTATCACATAAAGTAGTTTCTTTGCCGTAGAAATCTTGTGCTCTGCTTATTTAGCTCTCCTGTCTAACCCTTGGCAATCATGGATCTTTTCACTATCTCCATAGTTTTGCCTCTTCCAGTCTATTATGTAGTTGGAGTCATACAGAATGTAACCTTTTAATAGTCAGGAATGGTGGCACACATCTATAATTCCAACACTCTGATAACTGAGGAAGGAGGATCTAAAGTTTGAGCCCAGCCAGGGCAATTTAGTGACTCAGAGAGACTCTGTCTCAAAAAAAAAAAAAAAAAAAAGATCTGAAGACGTAGCTCATTCTGAAGGCCTTGGGTTCAATCCCCAGCAGTACCACCACCATCGAAACAAAACAAAACAAAAATCTAAAACAGTAGCCTTTTTAGATGGGCTCCTTTCACTTATTTCCCCTATGTTTTTTCATTGCTTGAGAGCTGGTCTCTAGTACTCAATAAGGTTCCATTGTTTGGATATCCCACAGTTTACCAATCACCCCATTGCTTCCTGTTTTTGGTTATTATGAATAAAGCTGCTCTAAACATCCATGTACAGAGTATTGTATAGGCAGTTTTTGACTCCTTTGGGAAAATAATACCAAGTAATCCAATTAATCAATCATATGGCAAGAGGCTGGGGTGTTTGTGTATGTGTGTGTGGTCGTAGGGAATGAACCCAGGGCCCTGGCACTAAGCTACACTTCCAGTCCCTTTTTGTATTTTTTGAGGCAAGGTCTTGCTAAATTGCTAAGCTGCACAGGCTGGGCTCAAACTTGTGATCCTCCTGCTTCATCCTACCAGAGTGCTGGAATTATAAGTTTGCACACTATACCTGGCTTGGCGACAGGATTTTTAGTTTTGTAAGAAATGCAAACTGTCTTCCAAAGTGGCTTTACTATTTTGATTCCCAATAGCAATGAATGAGAATTCTCTTGCTCTATATCCTTACCAGCATTTGGGTTTTTTGGTACTCTGCATTTTGGCCATTCTAATAGTAATGCAGTCACTTCTTTATCTTTACTGTTTGCTAGACTGCATTGTTTACTATGTATAAAGCATCATTTCCCTACTATGAGAAAAGCACTTTTAAATAGAAAGTAGAACTTTTAAGTCAGATGTCATTGGTTTTATGCAGCCTAACAGTTCCTAACATTGGCTGTGTCATAAAATTACCTGTTTATAGACTTGGTTTCCTTAGCCATAACACTTTTGTAATAACACACACTTGAAGTTATCCTGAGCAGTAAACTAAATGTAAGGTGGCCAGCACAATGTCTGGCACACAACAGGGCTTTAATATTCATCATCTTTCTTTCAATCTAAAAATCTCTTAAGACAAACAGAATAAGAAGCTTGATTTTACAAATGATTGTTAGTATATTCCTACTTCCTCCCTTGATTCTTAAGTCATTTTGTGATTTCCAGCTCTACATTAAAAGAATCATCAAGTTGGACTCTTATTTGTTACTTTATTTGGCTAAGAAGAGAATGCACTAAGCAGTCTTTTTAGTTTAGCTAATTTATATAGAGGTAATATTTTAAAAAGCGGCTATTTAATCAGTTCTTCTTCTAGTGGCTGTGAAACAAGGCATCCTAAAGATAATTTCTAGAGTTATCTGCTAGGAAGTCCTAACAGGTGTGAGCTGGCCCAATGCCTTTGAAACTCCAAAGTTGGGAGCTAAGTAAAATTTTCCTTTTCCTTTCTCTTTTCCTTTCTCCCTCTCCCTCCCCCCTTTCTTCCTTCTTTCCCTTTTTTCTCTCTCTCTGTCTCCCTTTCTTTCTCTCTCTTTCTCTCTCTCACATAGGATCTTGCTACATCACCCAGCCTGGCCTCAAACTCATGATCTTCCTGGCTCACCCTCCCAAACAGCTGAGGTTACATGCATGTCTCACCTGTGCCCAGATAAAATAAATGGTTTTTCTTTTTTTGTGGTATTGGGGCTTGAACCCCACACACTCTACCATTGAGCTATATCCCCAGTCCCCTTCTTATTTTTATACACTATCAAGCCTCAGGTATTTTGTTATAGAAATGGAAAAAATACTAATAAAGTGTAGTTAAATCTTTCAGGCACATGGTGAACATATTGTTACTCCTACTTTTCTCTTTCCCTTCTCATTCTTTTTCCATATATGCTGTCTTCTGACCCTTAGCTTTCTGTACAGGATCAGTAAATTCTTGGAATTTCCAACTGAGCTATTCTGTACTGGGAGACAAATAAGCCCAAACTGCTCGGTAGATCCTGTGACTTCATGGCAACTCACTTGATGCTTGGCTATTGGCTGAGGCCCAGTATGTTAGCTTTACATTTCTACAGCAAATACCTGAGAAAATGTTGACTTTGGCTCATGGTTTTAGGGGTTTAAGTTCATAATCAGTAGGCTTTATTGCTTTTAGGCCTGTGGCAATGCTGTACATCATGGCGAGGAAGCCAAACAGAGGAAAAGGGACTGAAGTCTCACTATCTCCTTCAAAGACACACCCCGCAGTGACCTAGACTTTCCATGAGGCTCCACATCTTAAGAGGTTCTACTACCTCCCAACAACACCTTTCTGGGGTTCTTTCACAAGGACCTTCAAGAGTATACTTAAGATCCAAACAATAGCAATGGAGAAAGAAAAAAAAAAAATCCAGAGTGGAAACAGGCTTAGTCTACTTTTCCATCCCATGATTATTTCCTTAACAACTTTGTGTTGACTTGATCCAATAGTCTATTCTCATTCCTTCTCTGACAGAAATCTTTTCCTTAATTTCTACTTCGGAATATTTTTTGATGCTTTCCCCCAGTTTTCACTAAATCACTGAACCCAGCTAGGTATAGTGGCACATGCCTATAGTCCTTGCTACTTGAGACTGAAGTAGGAGGATCACTTGAACCCATGAGTTTGAGACCAGCCTGGCAACATAGAGAGATCCTGTCCTAAAACAAAACAAAAGAAAAAAAACAAGCCCAACAGGAACCAACAGGCTTCACTTTGTGCAAAAAGGCTTAAGGACAAGCTTTCCTATATTCAAAGTCACTTTTTTTTTTAAAGTTTATTTATTTATTTATTTATTTATTTATTTATTTATTTATTTTGGTGCTGGGGATCGAACTCAGGGCCTTGTGCTTGCAAGGCAAGCACTCTAATCACTGAGCTAAATCCCAGCCCCCCAAAGTCACTTTTTTATCATATAAAATAACAGATATCCATTAAGATTCTCTCTGCAATTTAGTAGAGAGGTCACTCAAAGGGATGCTTCTGTTATTTGACCCCTGCTTTCTTTGCCATGGCTGACTGGACACCTGGTAAAACTTTACCTAAAGTAGGCCAATTAGATTTTTCTTGTGAATATAAATTGCTCTGTCTTACCCCCTCCAACTACTGTGATTTGGAAATGAAATTCTGTTATCGTGCAACTGTTAGTAGCAGCAATCAGCCTCTTCTGAAACTGTCTAGCTCACTGACATCTGCGTGAGCCTCTTTGGTAAGGCACTTTAGAGGTGGTCAGAAGTGTATGAAAGATATAGCTGTAGCAAGAAACAGGTAATTGACTTAAGGACTTCATTGTGTGAATTTAAGGGAATGGATAGATGCAAGAGATATTGAGATCAAAGAAGTAGCTAGATTTGGCCAAAAGGTGATTCTGCTACACCACAAAGGGACCATTTTCAATTAGTATTGAGGTGTCCGTTGCTGGGCAGAGAGGGCTCTTTAAAATTCTTGAGTTTAAGTAATGGTTCTTCTCTGCTTCCATAAGCAGCAGTGTGAACCCAACTATAGAGCTTCACTACTAAACAGTAGTAAATGATTTAGGAATTACTTTGTTAGGGCTGTTCGTAAGACTTATATTGACATTGGCTATAAAATGTGGGCTAATTAGCATTCCTCTTTTATCATAGCTAAAGGGCACCCATATACTTTTTAATAAATACATGGTTTTAGTGACAAGGGCATCAGATTGAGAGTATAGTTCCCATTTATGAATATTAAGAAAAATACAAAACCAAAAACAAATCAAATTGCCTGTGTCCTTGAGAATTTACAAAAGTACAGAAAGAGCTCTTTAACTTATCTCAGTAGATCACTCTCGGAGGGTAAGGGAAAACCTTAATGCAATTTTATTATAAATATTGGCTCTGTGGCTGCTTTATGGAGTCCCTATTGGAAAGAATTCTGGTTGAAAATGAAGAGATTTTTCAGTTAGATTGCAGTTTGAATTCTGGCTTCTGACATTTATTGGTTGTGTGACTTTTTTCAAATGAGTTTATCTTTCTAATATTGTTCTCTCATCCATATTCTGGGGATAGCAACCAATTCGCATCCTTTATTAGCAGCTAGTATCTTTCAAAAAGGCTTCCATTATCACAATTTTGGGCAGAGTTTACGTTGACTGCCACAGATATTTGAATTCCCACTGACTGAGAGGTCCAAAGTGAAAGAAGCCTTCCTCCAGGGAGCTCATGTGTAGTCAGATGTGAGACGAGATAAAGCCTAATATTAAAAATAGCTACCGTTTATGAGCTCTTCTGACTTGTGCTGGGTACTGTTACGATAAACTGTACACTCTATCTCATTTTATCCCCCACAATAACCTCCTAAGATAGGCCTCGATAGCCTCTTTTTATCCAAGAGGAAACTAAAACCGCAGATGTTCATTTGTCCAGGGTCGCACCGTTAACGAGCGCTGGAATCTAGATCGGAAACGATGCTTTGCGAATTTCAAAGCCCCCTACTTTTAACCACCCAGAAAAACGGTAAACGCATTCTGTGACCCAATGCCTGTGGGAGGCCCCTGAACTGCTAGGTGAAGAAGAAAGCCACATGTCATAAGCTTCCCTTGGCCTTTTTTTTTTTTTCTTTCCTTTTAGAAAGTTCAACAGCTTCTCACTGTCTGGACCGACTGAAGAAAGTTACAGGAGAAGGAAGGCGGGCTGGGGCCGCGGTTCCCCAGCAGCCGGGCGGGCGGCCAAGCGGTTCCCAGGGCTGGCGCGGCTGTGCGCGCGGACTCACGCGCCCCGCTCTCGGGGCGGGCAGTCGGGGCGCGCGTGCTCTGGGCTCTGGCGGGTGAAGCGTGGGGCCAGGGCTGGCCACCAGGCACCGCAGGACGTGCACACCAGGCGGGGCGCGCAGACCGGCGGAAGCGGAGCTGCGGGTCCCAGAGGCCACGTGCCGTGAGGGCGGAAGAGGCGCGCCCGGGTGGTGTCCAGGCTGGCCCGCGCCGCCGCCCCTCCCGCCCAGAGCCAGCCACGCCCCCCGCCCCTGCCCTGCGCCCGCCCCTGCCGCTTGACGGGCCAATGGGTTGGGCCCGCGGCCTGCGCGCAGGTGCCGTCCGGCCCGCCTGTCCCGCCCCCACCGCCGTCGTGCGTGCCGCTCGGCGGAGGGGCTGGGCCTGCGCTCTCCCCGCCTTCCTCCCCGCCTCCGGCTGCCGGCAGGACCCGTCTCCCACTGCCCGGGACCCGGTGTCATCGTCCCCCCGGAACACGGTGAGGCCCACGGGGAACCCGCGGGTGCGCCCTCCGCGCGAGCTTCGGCTGTTGGGTTCGTCGCTCTGAGGCCCGCGCCACGGCGGCCCGGGCCCGGCGGCCGGGATGGGGAGACGCTGCGGGCGGCGTGGGTGTGAGGATGAATGAGGCGCGGCGGACTAGGCCGCGCACCCCGAGGGCGGTGGGCGCGTGGCCCTGGCACGTCCCGCGGCATCCTCTCCTGATCCGGGGCGACCGGGGGCCCGGCCGGTGGGAACGTGTCCGCCCAGGCCGGCTTGGCTGGCGTCCGGCCGCCACGCCGCGGGCCGGAGGACTAGGCAGGCTTTGCTCGTGCAGCTGTTCATTGGAGGCCTGGACTTCGGCCCGGAACAGGTGTCAAGACCCTGAGAAGGGAGAGCCTGGGACCAGAGATAAAGGAGGCTGCTGAGTTCTGGGATCAGTTTGGGATGTCACTTCAGGAGCAGAGCCCTGGCGTGGCCGTAGGAGCTACAACTGAGCCAGGAGGCAGGGACAGTTTTGATTCTCAGCTTTTAAGATGTGAGGTTAGCAGTCTTCATGAGTTGAGTTTGTAATAGTAAAGTGGGATGAATTCTGCGCGTTGAAACTTGAAGCCAGAACTAACAAGGGATAGAGAAAGTTTTGACTTGTAAATAAGAGGGTTGGGTGCATTCGGGATGGGGATATAGCTCATTGGAACAGCACTTGCCTAGCATGCTTGAGGCCCGCGGGTTCTATCGCCAGTACCGGAGGTAGAGAGTTGAGTGGATTAATTTATGATTAGAAGTAACTAGAATATAGATTTTGAAGCTTACTTAGGAGGACTGATAAACTTTACCTGCAGTGCTAAAGGTGCAAGGGACTTGGTTGGAAGGACCCAGATACTCAGTTGTTTGTTCGTCCATGTGAAAAATGGGAGTTGAGAAAAAATGGGGAAGAACAGTTCCCAGATAATAATGATTTGGTGAAAGGTAAGTTGCTGTCTGGTGATTTTAAGATAGGTTTTTTTTTGACTCTCCTATGCACCTACTTCCAAATGCTTTCATTCATACAACCCAAAGACAAATTAAGAAAGTGTTTTGTGAGCAGTCTGAATGGAAGATTGGAATTACATTTTATGTTTGATTTCTGATGCCACATATTTTTAGATCATTTTTTTCCAGAACTTTTTGGGAGTGATTGCTTTGACATTCATCAGAATCAGATTTTATAGAATTTAAAAAACTGGATTTAGCTGTTAGTACTTGATTAATAAATACAGTGCGTTTTATTCTCTTTATCCGTTTATATAATGAAATGTGTTTCTGTCCATAGGGATAGTAAAAAATTTTGTACCTGTTTGACATTTCAGATGCCCCCCAAAAAGGGAGGTGATGGAATTAAACCACCCCCAATCATTGGAAGATTTGGAACCTCACTGAAAATTGGCATTGTTGGATTGCCAAATGTTGGGTAGGAGCTTTTCTTATTTTCATTTTGTGCATATTTTAGGTCCTGTTGTAGAAACAGAAGCTCATGAGGGCCCTGGCAGGAGGATAGAAAGTTGAAGGTCAGCCTGGGCAACTTAGTAAACTCTTGTCTCAAAAAATACAGAGGCCTAGCGATATGGCTAAGTGTTAAAGAGTGCTTACCTAGCATGCATGGCGCCCTCGGTTTAATTCTCACTTGAAATCCAAAAAAACCCCCAAAACCATGTGTTTGTAAATAAGACAGTTACAGGAAATATGTGAGGTTTATCATACAAATCTATATACATGAGTTAAATGTCCATGCAAAATATTTACCTTTCTATTATGTACCTTTTACTAACCTTTACATATGAACTGTCTCCAAAGTAGTTAGGGTATAATATGGATAACAGATTCAAACATGGATTTATGAAGGATTGAGGGCATTTGGGGATGTGCTTTGGGTTTTTAGATTGTTGACAAGCAGGATAGACATGTTCTTCCACATGTTCCTTGGAGCTCCAGTCATAGAAATTGCTCAGCAAATGGTGCACAGTATAACCAAGTCCTTAAATTCTTGTAATGTAAAGCAAGAGTAAGTGTGGTTTGTCCTAGTTTTAATCTTTCCCAGAGCTGGAGATATTTGCATTTTGAAAGGGTTTCATGCTGTGATACAGTCGTCTCATAAAGTAAACTTAGTGAAGACTAGAAGTATAAGCAAAACAAATAAGCAAAATACTGTAGAGTGAGATCAATAAATTTGAAGGCAAAATGTGGTCATCAGGCTTATTGTGTGTTTTATTGCACTGGTAAGGGAGACGTAGATTTTAGATATTAACATACTTTTATTTTGAAATCCCTGCTGTCAGTGCAACTTCACTTTAAATGGGACTACTTTAAAATGGACCATCTTGTATGTTTTCTGTGTAAGCTTTTTGGCCATAGCATATAATAAAAATCAATGTGTATGAAAATAACCTAAAACATTTTATTATTCAATATAAATATGCTGTTTATATTTTTAAATACTCCTCTCCAGTTTTATTGAAGTATATCTTCCAAACAGTAAAATTCACCTAGAGCCTCATGCATGCAAATTCACTTATTTTAAAGATACAGTTTATTGAGTTTTTGCAATTGTGTTTGATTATTAAATTCCTTGTAGAATGATCTTTCTTTACCTATCAGGTGGGATTCTTTGTAAGAAATGCAAATCCTGGCTATTTTAAGCAAGCAGAAGAGGCTACTGAAAGAATAGAATTAGACAAGCTGAACAGCCTGTCCTTGGGAGGAACAGGAGCTAGGGTGGTGTAGCAGACAGAGATGTGGGACTTGTGGACTGTGTGGAATTCAGTTGTGTGAACTTGAGCTTCTGGTGTTTCTCATCTTCTGCTACCTTTCCTGTGATTCGCATTCTTGGCCAAGGGAATCTGATTGAACACATCTACCTCTGGATAGGTTCACAAGAAATAGGTTTGGGGAGGGAGTAGTGTTCTGAAGGATGGTGTGCAGATCAAAAATAAGGATTTGAAATCCAAAGAATCTCTTGATATTTAGGGAGCTGGGTAAATAAGAAGGCTTGTGTTTTAGTATGTGTAAAGCTAATTACCTAGAAACTAAGAGATCATACTTATAGCAAATTCAATATTTATTGAACAGTTACTATATGCCAATCTCTGTTCTGAGTGCTTTATATACCTGGTCTAAATAAATAATAAACTGTTTGATACATACTCACTAGAATTTAAAGTCCATCAAGGCCTGGATTGTGTTGTCATATTTCCATCGTGCAGACTGGTGTTAGTAACATAGTAAGCACTCAGTAATTGTGAATTGGATATCTTTCCCCTTTTGATAGTGGTATGTAGGTTTAATAAGAGGAGACATGTTTTAATGAAGTAGAAAGAATACCAAATGGGGAATATGGAGATTTAGTTTCTCATTCTGCCTTGCTTTTTCTTATGTGAGTGACTGTAAATTAGCTCCTCTTGGACCAATTTCTAATTAATTAATTAACTAATTTATTTGAGGCAGGGTCTCACTATGGTAGTTCAGGCTGGCCTTGAACTCACTATGTCACTATTGTAGCCCAGGCTGGTTTCCTGGCTCGGCCTCCCAAGTGTTTAAATAACAGGCATGCACTACCACGCCCAGCTGGACCAAGGTATCACTTTGGATTTGAGGCTTAGAGGCTACTGGGGGAAGCTTTTTGATATTCAGGATTTCTGTCAGGGAGAGCTCTTTTTGCCACCATTGTGTTAGATGGGATTAGATTCAATTAAATGTCATGAAACACCAAATAATTTTGGCCTAAGCAGAAGTTTCTGATGTGAAAATGTTCCTTCTGTAGTCATAGATTGGTATAAGGGATCTGCTCTATGAAGTCTTCAGGAATCCAAGCTCCTTTTGGCTTATGGTTCAGCAGTCCCTAGGTCCTAGGATGTGGCCTTATCCTCATGGTTTAAGGTGTGAATTCCGGGAAGTTGCTTATTTGAATGGTTAAAGGGCCAAATGAATTGGCCAGCAGTTTCTGTTTTTCCTGTAAACAGCCATACCACACTTGTGCTTACTTACATCCCTTTGTCCAGAATTTAGTCACAAGAATTTAGTTGTGAGGAAGGCTAGGAAATGTCTTTCTTTTGACAACAGTTAATTCATTAAAAAATTCTATTACCTTGAAAGAAGAGGAGAATGGATTTTAGGGACAGTGAGGATACTCTTTTTTAACACTCAGGAACTGCCCGAGGGGAGTGATTATCTTGCTTAGCTATGCTTCTCAAAGTGTCCTTTCATATACCTTCTACTTGCCTTCACGTTTGGCAGAAACCAGTGGAAGTCTGTCAAAGCAGTTCACTGTTGCTGAGGGAAAAGGTAGGAAATATTAAAAAAAAAGAAAAAATTCACAAGATAATTTTCATTGATGTTTTGTTGTTTTAAACCACTCTAAAAGTTTGTGGTTTAAAACAACAATTTATTTCTTTTGATTCTGTGGGTAGCTGAGTGAGTCTTGCTGGTCTCATTTGTGATTCCTCATACGACTGTATATGGCTGGTTAGGACTGGCAGATCTCACACTGGGTCTGTGGGTCTCTCACACAGGTCTGGAACCTTATGAGGGTTGGCTGGAAATCTGGGGGCTTTCTGTTCTTTCATTTGGCCTCTTTCTCTCCTGATGGACTCTAGCCCAAGCAAGCTTCTTTACAGCCTATTGCTGGTTCCAGAGTGTGGAAATGTGGCAGTGGCACAGCACCCTTGCATGGAAATGCTTGGTCAAAGCAGGTCATAATACATACTAGTTTAGAAACAGCAAGGGAGGGGAAATAGATTACACCTCCTGGTGGGAGGGGTGACGAAAAATGTGTGGCCACCTTCAATCCACTGCGGTCAGCTATTTTCCTAATAATGATCTGTACCATGCCCATGGGTTCCCTGGAGAAATCTTCATGCTGATTTTTAGTTCACTTGTTCTTAGGTACTGCATATGGGCTCCATTCTGGATTGCTTAAAGGAACTCACTGGAAGATTATTTTCCAGGTTGCAAACACAAATGGTTTTAGGGTATTTTCATTATAAAGAGCTGGTAAAGTTAAGTTGAGAGTCAGAGATTCCCATGTCTTCCAGATGGACAAATTAGTAAGATTTTTAAATACTTTTTTTGATTCAGTAAATAATTGGCTTATTTTTATGCATATATCTTTTGTTGACCAGATTTTGTCCAAGATTTACTATAAAAAATTTCATATACAGAAAAGCCACTGAATTGTTATGTAAATTGTTTATTATGTGTACATTATATAAAGAAACAAAAGTTGTATTTAAAAAGTTACATTTTTATTTTATAAATTCTTAATATCTTATGCTTATAATGACTACTTACTTTAGGTTTTTGTAATGGCTGCTTGCATGAATTAGTTTGAGATTGATTTGTGAAGGTATGGAGTAGTCAGGTGGTGTATTTTAACTTTTTATGGGATCCTTTAAGACCCTTAAAGTTACTTACTTTTTTTTTGGTGGTGCTGAGGCTCAAACTCAGGGCCTTGCCCATGGCAGGCAGGTGGCCTACCACTGAGCTACATCCCCCACCTTTTTTCCCCTACTTTGTTTGAAGCAGGGTCTTGTTAAATTGTCTAGGCTGACCTGGAATTTTCTACCTGCCTCAGCCTTCTGAGTAGCTAGAATTACAGTCAAGTGTCACCTTCTTGGTTAAAATACTTTCTTTTGACAGAAACTATAGCAAAAGGCAATAGTGATCTGCAAATGTGGATACTCTTTTTACTCATTTTTTTTCTTCTCAACTTTGTTAACTTCTCTGCCTTACTTGACAAGGATTCTATCCTTCTCTCTTTTTCCCGTCTTTTGTGTTTACTACACTCTATGTTTGCTTCCTAATCTAAGTTTCTCTTCTTGGCTGTGTTTTCTTTTCATTTATACTTTATCCCTGGGCAGTCTTGTTCTGATTTGAATCGTCTATTGCCCTCCATTTTCTAAATTTGTACTTCCTCAGATTGCCTGTCTCCACTAGTATGTTCAAAGTTGAACTTAATTCCTCTTGCCTTCGGTGTCTTGAGCAAAAATACTTTGTGCCAAGGTATTTAAACAATAGAATTGAGAAATTCATCTTTGCATCTTTCCCTTCAGTTATATATTTATTTCAGCAGGGCATCAAACCTGGAACATAAAAATTTATGAACTGTTTTCTGCATGTCTTCATTTCCATTCATGTCTAAGTAGACTGTCAGGGCATTTGTTATCTGTTTTTTTAAAACCTTTTATTTAATTGAGGTATAAGTTACATACGGTAAAAATGCACAAACCATAAGTGTTCATACAGATTTTCACAAATGAATGTACCGTGTAATGAGTACTCATAACAAGACATAGAACATACCAGGCATGGTAGTGCACACCTGTATCCCAACACTCTGAGAGGCTAAGGCAGGAGAATCACAAGTAGGAACCCAGTCTGGACAACTTAGCAACTTAGTGAGACCATCTCAAAATAAAAAAATAAAAAAGGCCTAGGGATATTGCTCAGTGTGAAGGCCCTGGATTCAATCTCTAGTACTATGGAACAAACAAAAGATATAGAACATTCTCAGTGCCACAGAAAACTGCTTTACCTCTTCCTTGTCAGTATCCCCCTCCCCAGGATACCCATAATTCTAATTTGTATGATTGTAGATTAATTGGTCCAATACAGATGGAACCGTACATAATGCACTCTTTATTGTAAGTCAGCATTATGCCTGAGAATATGCAGTTTGGTTATTCATTCTGCTGTTGATAAGTTGTTTCCATTTTTAAGCTATTATGAGTAAAGCTGCTTTGAACAGTCATAAGAGTGAGTTAATGTGTTCACCATTCTTTGGTATACAGAGAATGTACATGTCTTTTGGTGAGTGGACCTAAGAACTCATTTTTGTTGGGTGAGTAAATATAAATACTCACCACCACTCCCTCCCCTGGAGTTAAATAGCTTTAGTAGATTTTGCCACATAATTTTTCAATGTGGTCCTTTTAATTTACAATACTAGTTCTAATTGTTCTACACCTTCACAAACAGTGTTGTCAGTTTTTTCGTTTTAGCCATGCTTATGTGTAGTGTTCTCTTGTTGCCATTTTGTGTATCTCTGGTAGCTAGTGATTTTGAGCACTTCCTCATGTTTATTGGGTATCTTGTGAAAGGTCAGTTTTTTCTTAATTTAGGTGTTTTTTATTTTGGATATGAGCTTTTGTTGGATGTGTATTACAACTGTTTCTTCCTCAATTTGCTTGACTTTTCATTTAAAACGTTTTTTGGGAATAGTTTTATGCTTTAAAAATTTCACATTTGTAAAAATAGTTTAATAAGCTTTTATACAGCTTTTGCTTATGTTCTCTAAATGTTCATATATTTACAACCATAATAGAATGATCAAATCAACAAACAGACGTTTATTGAGTTGTTTCTCTAGTGTTTTTCTGGTCCAGGATTCAATCCAGTATTATATGTTGCATTCAGTTGTTTTGTTTCCTTAATTTTCTTAAGACAATTCTTAGTCTCTGACTTTCAAATATTGAGACTTTAGAAGAGAATATTGGTTAGTTATTGCATAGTTACTGGGTTTGTCTGATGTTTCCTCGTAATTAAATTCAAGTTATGTATTTTTGGGCACAGAAGTATTGTCAGGAAGCATATGATGTTGAATTGTCTTAATATACATGATGTTTGTCTCATTACTGATAATTTTAATTTAGATCACTTACTTAAGGAGATGTCTGACAGATTTCTTTTCTGAAAGTGTTACTTTTTTTCTCCATTGCAATAGGCAAGCATTTTGTGGGAGAGTCTTTGGAATTGAGTACATAGTTTTTTTGGGGGGTGTGCTGGGGATTGAACTCAGGACCTTGCACTTGCTAGGCAAGAGCTCTACCACTTGAGCTAAATCCCCAACCCCTGTGTACAGATCTTGTCTCATATTTTTGCTCCCTAATTTTTGCATGTATTAGTGAGTCTTGCTTGAAACAGTTATTGTGGTGATTTTAAAATTTCTATCGTTTCTTCTACCTTTATGGAAAGAACAATATGCAAGGAACAATGGAAATTCTGTTGTATAGAATTCTATTGTAAGAAAGAGCTCTTCATTTATTCATGTATTTAAGTGTAATTTCTATCAGTATAGACTTATTTTATTCTGTTGGTTATAATCTGTTACTATTGGTATTTATTTGCTCAAATTTCTTATTGTTGGCCTTTAGAAACTTTCGTGTACATTCGTTCTTTTTGACATGTCCCTTTTATTTTTTTGAGTACTCTTAACTTCCTGGGACTACACTCTGTTTCATGGCTATTTGTACGTTTTCTGTCCTGAGCTTAGAAAACACAAATCTTGGAATAGACCTATTATTTTCTTTTCTCTTAGGTATATATTTATGAGTAGTATTTCTAGGTTATATGATAGATGGCTCAGGGTGTAATGATTTGAGGAACTGGCAAACTGTTTTCCAAAGTGACTATACCATTTTACATTCCCATCATCAGGGTATGCAGATTTGAATTTCTCCACAACCTCCCCAAAACCTATCTTTTTGATTATAGTCAGTATATAAAGTGGTATCTTAATGTGGTTTTGAATTGTATTTCCTTCATGGCTAATGATACTGATCATCTTTTCACAAGTTTATTTTGTCTTCATTATTGAAAGATATTTTCATTGGGTAGAGTTCTGGAGTTTTGCTTGCAGTTTTTCTTTGAAAAACTGTTTTTTCTTGCAGTTTTTCTTGTAGTTTTCATTCATTCATTCACTCATTCGTTCATTTATTTGTTGAGACAGTCTCACTATGTAGTCCAGGCTGGTCCTAGACTCACAGTAATCCTCCTCCTTCAGCCTCTGGAGTACTGGGATTATAGCCATGTGCCATGATGCCTGACTTTTCTATTTATCTAATGAGAATTTTTGTTATTCTGACCTTGGTTCATCTACGTAGTGGTTGTTTTTTTCTTTGGTTGCCTTTAAATGTTTCTTTTTACTACTGGCTTTCAATAGTTTTTCATGTGCTTTTTGGTGTGGCTTTCCTTATGCTTCTTTTCCTTGGTCTATTAACCTTTTAGGTTTGCAAGTTTATGGCTTTCCTTAAATTTGTGCAGTATTTGGCTAGTATTTCTTTAAGTACTCTTTTTGTCTACTCTACTTTACTCCCTTTGTGGGACTCCTATTTCATGTACTGTATATAAGTTGCCTAGATAGTATCCCACTGAAGCTCTGATTAGTTTCTTCTTTTATCTTTTTCTCTCTGTGTGCTTCATTTGGGTAATTTTTGTTGCTCTATCTTCAAGTTCTTTTCTTCTGCATTGGGCAGTCTGCTCTTAGTATATCCAGCGTATTTTTAATTTCAATTTAATTTATTTCAAATACTGTATTTTTCATATGGTAATTCTCTCTGGATATTTTTTCAGTTCTTCATTTTTCTCTTTACATCCTTCAAAAAACTTCTAAAAGTTGTATTTATTGACTTTTATTCTAATTTGGTATCTGTTTTCATACTTTTATGCATGCATTGCAATTAGTTATTTGTGTATGATTTTGATTGTTTTGAGGCTGCCTAGTATGTTTCGTATGATGCGTTCATAAGATTTTTTTTTTCTTTTAATTTTTTTTTTATTTTTTATTTTAAACCAAGAGCATGTATTGGTACATTCTACATACATTGGTCACATTCATTACATTTATTCTGTACCTATACATGGTGCATCTTGGTAAGATTTTTTTTTCTTAAAAAAAAAAAAGATTATTTTTTTTCTTGTTCTGGTGCTACTTTAGCTCTAGTACTAAGAGGTGACTGCCTTGAGGACTACCTAAATTCCTTTGTAAGATCTTTCTACTCTGGCTAGTAGGAGGATGAACTATCCTAAGCTCTCTGTGAGCCTTGAGAATTGTTCATCCTTCTCTTTTGGGCTGTTTTTTTTCTGGCCTTATGGAGATTGAATTTATGCACAAATCATTGGTCATATTCTATAGGGGGCACTCTACAGCTCTTTCGAGCCCTCTGCACAGCAGCTTTCCTTTCAGTAAACTTTCATGAGTTCTAGCTGCCTTGGTCTCTGTACGTTGACTTCACTCTCCCCATCTTGGCATGACTGCTGGGTTTTGTTGGTTCCCTCTCTCTAAACCGTGGCTTTGAGACCGGTTTATGCAGTAAGCTGGGGGAATTTTGCTTAGTTCATTTATTGGTCTTCTCTCAGGGAGTACAGTTCTTTGCTGTATATTGTCCTCTGGTTGAAAACTGTTATTTCATGTATTTTGTCCGGGTATCTAGTTGTTTACAGGAGGACAGTTCTCATAGCAGAAGGGGAAGTGTAACTGTGAACTTAAACGTATAGTATATGTTGCAGCATTCCACAGTGGCTGCTTGAACTTTCATGAAAATTTGTGATTTAAGAATTATTTGCTTTCTCTTTTTAAATATGTTCAGAGTGGATTTGTGGGAAAATAGATCTGCTGTCCTATTCATTATTTTTTTTTTCTGTTTTTAGCAGTAATTGTGTTCCTTAAGAGTGTTCCATAGATTGATGGACTTTCCTTTAAGTCTTTTAAGTCTCACTAAGTTTACTTTTTGGAATTTTAGTTTTTAATTGCTGTACCACCACATAATTTACATCATTTATTTATTTATTTTGAGGCAAGGTCTTGCTGTGTGGTTCACCTGGCCTTGAATGCACTGTGTAGCCCAAGCTGGCCTCAAATTCACAGTGATCCTCATCCTGCCTCAGCCTCCCAAGTGCTGTGATGGCAGTTGTGCACCAGTACACCCAGCTCAGTTTTTTTTTTTTTAAACTCATTACTTACTTTTTTGCTCTTAAGTAGTAAATGCACTTTATTTGGAGTTTGCTTGTTTTACTGCTAATTTTTTTCTTTTCCAATATAGAATATGTTGCATTTAGTCCACATGCCTCTTAAGTCTTTAATCTTTAACAGTTTCTCAGTGTTTAATTTGCATAACTTTTTTTCTTTTTTATGGTACTTGGGATTGAATTCAGGGCCTGGTGTATAGTAGGCAAGCACTCTACCACTTAGCTACATCCCCAGCTTCTAATTTTCACAATGTTTTAAGGATCATGAAAATTTTCATTTAGTTTTTAAGAGTAGTGGTTAGGTATTTTATACAATATCTTTCATTTTGAGTCTGTCTGATATTGTGTTAAGAAGGGCATAAAATCTATCCTCCTAGCCATTCGTAAGTATACAATTTAGTAATGTTAACACTATATTTAGTAGTATTAACTGTATTCATATTGTTGTGTAGATCTCTAGAACTTTTCCATCTTGCACATTGGAAACTCTGTACCCATAAGGTAACTCCTGATGTCTCCTTCCTCCTAGCCCCTGACACCATCAGTCTTTCTGTTGCCATGATTTTGACTGCCCTAAATATCTCATGTAGGTGGAATCGTACAGTATTTGTCCTTTTTTGGCTGGCTTCCCTTAGCATAGTATTCTCAATATCCGTGTGACAGGATTTCCTTTCCTTTTTAACATTTCCCATTACTATTCATCTGTTACTTTCTCCCTTTCTTTTTCCCTCCTTCCCTTCTTCCCTCTCTTCCTTGTACTGGAGATTGAACCTAGGACCTCATGTAGTCAGCTCTACCACTGAGCTGCTTCCTTGGGCCTTATCCTTTTAAGTTTTGAGACATAATCTCATTAACTTGCCCAGGCTGGCTTTGAAGTTGTGATTCTTCTGCCTTAGCCTTTCTGGTTCATTCATCTTTTACCTCTCAGCTAGTGTGAATAAGGCTGCAAGGAACCTGTATGCACAGGTGTATAAATATCTCTTCAAGATCTTGCTTTCAGTTCTTTTGGATATATATCTAAAAGTGAGATTGCTTGATTATATAGTAATTCTATTTTTATTTTTTCGAGGAACCTCATAGTGTTTATGACAGAGTCTATATACCATTTTATTGCTACCAACCATACCCAGGATTCTTTAATTTTTCTAAATAACACTTGTTATTTTGTTTTTTTTCCCCCTTGTTAGTGACTATCATAATGGATATATGATGGTATCTCATTGTGATTTTGATTTGTATATCGCTAATGACTAGTGGTGTTTAGTGTATTTTCACATGCTTGTTGGACATTTGTTTATCTTCTTTGAACAAATGCATGTATGGGCTCAGTTTTTAATTGGGTTACTTTTTCTGTATAGTAGTTGAGTTGTAGGGTGTTTTACATAGTATAGGTATTGATTCTTTTTCCTTTAGCCCTTTTTCCATTTCTAGATTTCACTCATTAAAACTACTGCCACCAAGTCCAGCCCATACCCTTGGGGCATAACAGTGGGTATAAAAAACCCCATCACCTACTTTTCCACTGTAAATGTGTAAATTTGTACTTTAGTATCACAATAGCCAATTGAGTGGCCTCATAACTGCATGGGGGGGATACATGGAGCAATCTTTATGTTTACCCTCTTGGTAAGACAGAAATGTGTTCATTATGATACCTTATAAGCTGAACTGAAAGCATTCATAGGTTTGCTGTTTTGTTAGCACAGCTTTATCTTGCTAAAATCCCAAGAATGTAAAAGATTTATGGATGTGAGCTTCAGGTTTGCAGAATAACACAATGACACCAAGGAAATTTGGTTTCCTTCAAATTGCCTGAGGTCTGATGACTAAAGCACCTACCAAGAAAGAAAAAGAACTGATGATCTGGCTGCTCTCTGCTCATTGTTTGAATGATTTGTGGGTAATTGTCAAGAAATTCATATACTGTCTGAATACATGACTACTGATGAACCTCTGACAGCATTCCGTGGCTGTTGTAGCTTTGGGCTGTATATACCCCAAAAAACCCTTCAAAATATGGCAGAAAAATTTATGCCCTTGTAGAAACGAAGACATTGTACTTTCAATGTAAAAGTTTATCCTGGAACTCAGTCATCAGGCCCTTATTCGTATAGTAGTAAAACAAATGATGTTGTATAAAAAACTTACTGCTTTCATCTCCCAAACTAATCGGAATGTGACATTTGATGTTGGTTTACCAGTTTCCAATTGGTGTTACATTTGCTGACAGAACAAGTTGACCAGCATAGGAACTGTACACAAGAACAAAACTGAGAGTCAAAATGAAATGTTTGCAGTTTCAAAACAGAATTGTACAATAGTACAATTTTTGAATTTCAGAAAGTTTTAACGTTGGCTTCATATATAGCAACAAAAAACAAACTGATACTGCTGATGTCAACATGTCAGCATTGCACCATGATGGAAATATTGACAGGGAAACCTCTACAAAACTGAAGCTAAGATGATAACTTTCTACAACAAAACCAAAGATGGAATAGATATTATTGATGAATTATGCATCAACTATAATGTCACTCAAAATACAAAGCATTGGCCAGTGGTTGTGTTTTACTTGATCCTAAACATGTGGGATAAATAGTTTGATGGTTTACAACGAAAAGAACAAGTGCACAAGAAAACTATGCAAAAAAATTACGGAGTACACTGCTGAGTTGACAGGCCCAGGCAGGCCCAGCGACAACAGAAAAAACAAAAAGGTCTCATCTGTGCCCTACAAAAAGGACAGGAAAACCAAACCTACATGCCATCAGTATAAGGGAGACCTGTGCATGGAACATTGAGTTTTTATGTGTGAAGACTGCGTTGGGGGTGACAGTTGAAACAAAGATTATTTCTGTGGTAGACTTCTATATTTTCATTATAGTTCACATAGGAATTCATTTCTGATGTTATCTTTTAGGTTTTGTAAGCAAGTACATAGCTGACATGAAGGTGTTTATGTTTATCCTAAACATGCAATACGTATAAAAAATTTAGTACTTTATTTTACTGATATTTTATGTTCCTGTTCACTATATAATAAGAACCTCCTGACAAAACAGCAAGACCAGTGAGATGTCAACTATGTCCTACAAAAAGGCCAGGAAAGCAGAACACTTGCTGTCAGTGTAAACAATCAGTGTGTATGGAACGTGCTGCTGTCATGGTTAAAGAGGACCTTAGGTATGATAATTGAAATAAAGATTATTTTTGCTGTAGAGTTCTGTAGGTATTTTCATTGTAGTTCATATAGGAATTTATACCTGTTAATTTTTAGACTTTGTACACTGAAAAGCAGTCGATGTTGAAAATTTTGATGCTTTGTTATAGATGCTCAATAAATATAAAAATTCAATACTTCTTTTTCACATTTTTTCTCGTTAAGTACTCCTTGTTTAATAAAACTCATAAAATTAGTAATTTGTCAACTGGAATACTATAAATAATAAATGAGGGTATTATATATTAATGCTTATCTGCTGATTAGGGTTATGGCCTGAGGGTTTAAAAGGAGGGGAGTCAAGCTCCACTTCCTGGAAGAAAGACTACCACATAAGAAAGTGACATTTGTTAAAACTACCACAGTAATTAATTACTGTTTGGGGGAAAGCTGTTTTGAAGCTATTCAATATGCTATTTCTCTTTAAAGTTTCATTGATTAATTTTTTCATTTCTAGTAGATTTTGTCTGCTGCATTTATTAGTATGGTAGTCTAATGGGGAATTTCCTATTTATCCTATATTGTTTCTACATTTATTGTTTGGAATTCTTCTGTAAGGAAGATTTGTCTTTTTCTCTACATTGAATTATTTGTTCAATCATTTATATAGTTCTACTTAAACTCATGGTAATTTATTTTATTCTTTGGATTATAATCTAGTATCAGTGTTTTGCTGCTAAAATTATTCTGACTTTGGCCATCGTGAACTCTTTCAAGGTAGCGTCTGTGTCCCGTTCATATAGTCTCATCTTTTTTTTTTTTTCAGCGAGTAAGAAAGTGCTTAAAAAAGAAAGAAAGCAAAAGATGTTTTAGGACATTGTGTTTTTTCTGCCCCAGTCTTGTCTCCAAGGAGCCCTGGTTTCTTTTATTGGATAATAATATTTAGAAATTAAGTTTTAAGCTCTAGGTATGATCATTGTTGCTGGGGTATTCTGTCTTTAAGTCCTTACGTCTGGCAGAGTTAGGACAAGTACGTAGTTACACATATGTATTCATTTCTGTCATCTTTATTTTTATATTTATTGGATAGACGCTTTTAGCAGTTTAGATGTATCTAATTGCAAAACATTTTGAAAAGACATTCTGCTTTTTCCCATTCTTTGGATGTGTGTTGTATAAATGGTTTGTTCAGAATGTTGTGGGAATTTGCATTGGTATCTTGACTTTCTAATGCATATTGGAATTTTGCATAAGGTTTTAGATATATCATCTATTCAGTTTTGCTTAACATTGTAAATTATGTAATTCCCAAATAATGTAGTACTTAATTTAAGTCTCATTCTTCCAGGAGAAAAATTCTTAAAATGTTCAATTTTCTCTTACTTTCAAGCCCTAATGATACCTCGAGGGCTCTAAGAGTAGAAGGAGGGAGGGAGTGCAAGGAAGAGAAGGAGGAGAGGGACAGAGACA
>PVJO010004167.1:0-112925 GCA_004026905.1 Hystrix cristata
TTAGGAGCTGATCTCCTCTTGGGGCAGTCTGTCTGTCTGTAGAGGTTCTGTTGGACTCTAACGTGACTTCGGGCAGCAACTGGCGATGTCTAGGTGCTACTCCAGAACAGACGTTGCAAAAGCTGGCACTTCAAAGTTCCTGCAAATCTTGAAAATATCTTTTCTTTGTGTCCTCAGTCTTGAAGGAGGATGAGGTAGATGAGTAAATTTAGGGCTAATAAACCAGTTTTTACACAGAGACTCTTTAAGCGATTAATATTCCTATGGGCAGAATTGAGCAGGAATCTGACTCTAAGTTTAAGGTAATGAAGAAGACAGACACAAAATGAATCAGAAATGCTAAGCTTTATTCTGCTTTTAGTTACCCATTGGCACGTCCAAGTGAAGAGTCAGTGATTTTTATCAAAATTTGTTATCAAGTCCTAGGCTGTCTCACTTTGTGTAGCTCAGGATGCTACATAAGCTTCAGGCAACTGGTGTGTGTGTGTGTGTGTGTGTGTGTGTTTGTGTGTTTGTGTGTGTTTCTGGGGATGGGACCCAGGGCCTCTTGTGGGCTAAGCACACACTCCACTGTTGTGGCAAAAAAGTGTTACAGCCCAGTGTCACCAGTGTTACAGCTCAGTGTTACCAGTGTCACAGCCCTGCGAGATTCCAAGCCCACTCAGAGAGTAGGAGAATTCAGGTTTATTTGCACCAACGGACCCAGGGGAATTCACACTTTGAAAACCTGGGCCCCAAGCACAGGAGTCCCGGAGGTTTATACAGGGAGTTTGATTTCAGTTTTGCAGTGTGGGGTGGGGTTACAGAAGCGGAAAGCTTAAATCCCATCTCTGATCCACGGGTCACAGAATGAGGCTGGGTGGGGTTGATGATAAAGGTCAGGTTGGGTCAGCCATTACCTGTTTCATTACCATTTCTAAAGAGCTGGGGAAGGATTTTATGACTCTCTGTCAGAACCTAGAGTTTGGGCCCTGGGGCTTTCCTACCTCACCACCACTGAGCTACACTTCCAGCCCTGGTCTTATGTTGAGATTTATATTTTTGTTTTACTCCCATGAAGCTATACATAATGAAATATTGTTTCTCTTGTTAATCTGAATTGTGTCAGTTTAATTCATAGCTCAGTCAAAGAACCCACAAGCGTGGGGGAAAGCAATTTTCCCTTCCCTATAGGTATCTGTAGCGGGAGGAATGTCATCAGTGATCTTGGACATCTCTGCATTTTGTAGTTAAGAACTCAATGACCAGAAATGATAAGTGAAGTGCCATTGGACGTCACAGCAAGGTAGGTCTGACCTAGGGCTGGAATTTCTGCTTTTGGACTCAGATTCCAAATTCTGTTCTTGATCACCAAATGTATCACATGACCAGACTCCCTATTCTTCCCCACACATAGTTGGTTCCCTAAAGAGAAGGCCATCCAAGCACTATGTACCCTTGTTAGGATCATGAATCTCTTGGTGTATAATATGGGGCCTTGTACCACTTTGCATGTGTAGTACCTAAGAACATTCCACTGGCATGTGGAGTGCATTCAATACAACACTTTATGGAATAAACTGTAGGGATTTTTCAACTTTCTCTCTAAAAGTTAATGAATTGAGTCTTCTGAAACAAACTGACAGTAGATTAACAGAAGAAAAGTCATACAAATTTATTTAATATGCATGGGGAAGATCTCAGGAGAGCGATTGTCCAATAACCCAGTGAGATTCAAATGTTCATATACTCTTCTTAATATGGGAGCAGGAAGTGGGGGAATGTAGGTCATTTTGAGGAGTAGTAAATAATTTTAGGGGAGATGAATGGATGCAGCAGACAGAAATTAGCTTGTAAATGATTCCCTTTGGAATCTGAATGAAACCCGGAGACAGATGTTATCTTGTGACAAATTCCATCCAAATGTGTTTATATTCCTCAGTCTTCTTTCCTGAGATAAGTAATGAAATTTCCAGGAGGGCATGGAAAACAATGTTACCTCGGGAGGTGGACTGTGAGCTGCTGCCCTGTTAGAAAATGCAGCTCCTGGCCATTGCAAACCCAGCTACAGTAAAGAATTAAAGAAACCGAGTTTAAGAGAAGACAATTTATTTAAAGATGGTGAAAAGGGGGGAAAGAGAGATAATAGGTAGCTACTCAGATAGTAGGGAGTATTCGAAAGCAAAATACACCCGGACCATTCCCTGTAGTCCCTTTTTATCATAGGGTTTTTCCTTGCGTTGGCCTTTGGAATCTGATTGGCTGTTGGGCTTGTCTGTCACCCTTGCCTAGGATTTCTCTTAGCCCTGTGACCTTTCTTTGTCTTTTGGCAGAGAGTAAGAGTATGGATGAGTGCCTTAGGGCCAGATTATATAGATGTAAGGATCAAATAAAGGGGGAGTTTGTCATTTTCATGTTAATCACAGTACCTGGGGGCTTCCCCAAACTAGTTTCTTTGCCTTTGTCTCTTAATTGTTGGAATCTAGCAGCCTTTATAGTACTAGCTATCAGATTATCACCATTTTTGCCTTTAAAGGCAAAGAGAGAGTCTGGCTGTAGAAGTCAAAATTGCCTATTAATTTTTAATAATGTCCAATGAGGCCTGCCTTTTCCCTACCTATGGGGACCCCTGTCCCTATAATTGTGTTCTCTTTGGCAGGTCTTAAGGCAGAAAGGGGAAAATCAGAGTAAAGCCCTCTTTCAAAATCTGCTGATATCCAAGAGATTTTAAATTAAAATAGTCAGAATCCCAAAGTACCGTATTTCATGGCAACATTCCTTGGACTCCTTCAAAAAGAATACATAAATGAGTAATAGCAATGATGCCTAACATTAGTTGAACATTGGCTATATGCCCACAAGTTTGTTTCACTATCACAGATAAACCATTCAGCAACTCCACAGATTAGTTCCTGTTGTTATTATTGCCACTTAACCAATGAGGAAACTGAGGCTCACAGAGATTGAAACACTTGTCCCAAGTTACAGCAAGAGAATGTGGCAGAACTGCCACTGACTAGCATGAGTCATTACTTTAGTGATAATGGAAATTAAAACTGAAGCAGCAGTATGAATTTACAGGCCAAACCTTAAATTAGAAAGTAAGAGAAAATTAAAAAAAAAAAAAGAAAGTAAGAGAAAATAAAGAGGAGTGCAACTCTGATGAAGACCTTAACAGAGGAAAGTAAGCAACATTAGGGAAAAGGCTTTGGTGTGAGAAACAGAAGAGGCACAGATCTGAAGAGGTGGCCCAGTCACAAAAGAATGGAGACCAGTTTTATGGGAGGGAGGGATGCGATGGGCTGGGCTCCCACTGATTATTACTCCAGTCCTGGTTTTGTAGTTTTGGAGAAATCCTCATGGCTTAAGGGTCCCATGAAACGATTGTCTTTGTTTGCAGTGGTCTTAGGCATGCTTTTCCTTAGAATTTAGGCCCTGCTTTTCCTGGGACCCAGGTCACTAGAGGTTTAAGGCAATGGTTGGAGATTTCCAAGCATTGCTCCAGGTAGGGAATCTGGAACTGAACATTGTAAAGTTTGGCATTAGATGCCCCTGAAACTCCTGAGAATTATTTTAGTTATTCTTATCTTGGCATCCTCAGTCTTGAAGGGGACGAGGTAGGCTAGATAAATTTAGGGCTAGTAAACCTCATTTGCCAAGTTTTCCTACATGATTAACATACCTATACTGAAAGCATTAAAGTGATAGAGGATACAAAAATGAAGGTCAAGCTTTCTTCTACTCTTAGTTACCTATTACAACCTAGCTGCTGGTCCAAGTGAAGAGTCACAGTTTTTAGCAAAACTGCTTTTAAATTCATGATTGCCTCAGAAGAAAACACAAACTGTACTTTTAATGAATAACAGGTTAAAGAGTTTGTTTGAATGAGTAACAGCCCAGGAATTTGTTTCTCCTTTTGCTCTATGATGATGTCTATGTTGTGGCTATGTCAGAATTGTTCTTTTTTCCCTCTGAGTTAAACTCTCAATTGCTGGGCAGGCATTTGTCAAATTTAAATGTACACAGGGATCTTTTATACAACATTTAGGGTGGGACACAGAAATGATGCTTCTAGCAAGATCTTGGGAGATAATGGCGATGTTGGATTAGGGTGCCTGGATCACCACTGCTCTAGGCTCTGTGAACTTACCGTGAATAAAAACACCAATGGCCAACAAACATTGAAATGACTGAACTGTTGCCATCTTAGAATCTGACTCCATTTTGAGTCAGCCTTGAACTTTAAAAGACCTCAGGCATCTGTTAGTTAGAGAAGAAGTATTTGTTCCTTATCTGTACTGGGAATCCTCCTTCCTACACCCTGCGTTCTACTTGACCCCCACCCCTTACACCTTTTGGTTTATGATGAGCCCATAAATCTGTAACTGGTGCCTACCTGAGAAATTCCACACCTTATGATTTGTAGTTTATGGTGACTCCGATTGTAACTGATAATTGCTTGAGAGGGCTCGTGGCTGGACATGACTGAGATAACACGATGTATGGTTAAGAAACTCATCAATAACAAAAAAAAGAAAACTTATCAATAACCATCACAAATGCCTGACTGTTGTTACTATGAAAAGAATTCCTCTTGTAAGATGTAACTGTGCTCTTTACCTATAAAAGACGCTATTTTCTTCCAGCCCGGGGTCAGGAGACCTTTATGTGCTAGCGTGCTCTTGACCATCGCTGAATAAAGGACTCTAATTTGGCTTATGCTCTGTGTGTGGTGACTCTTCTTCTTGCACCCAAGTGAAGTGAGTGCCGAGTTTCCTCAGGGCCGTTCAGACTCTCACTTCAACATAAGAATAAATGCTAGTCAAGTTTTAAACACTGAGGGTAATCCTGTACATTTTTAGTTTTTCCTAAGGAGCCATAAGCAACTCCATTGTTTACTAAGCATATGATGGGATTGAGGTAGAATGTGGAGTTAAAAGAAGGAATATCCTCTAGCATTATTAGGATATTTCATGAGTTGGAAAAATGTCAAAATTTATGTATTTCTATACAGAATTAAATATTCAATATGAGTTGCTTCTAAATCAGAACATGATATCAATTGTGTGTTCTCAGAAAATGAAGCGGAGCAAAGAGAATGGAAAAAAAAATCCTTTCTTTCTTTCTTTCCTTCTCCTTCTTCTCACCCCTCTTCTTCTTCCTTTCTTTCTTCCCCCCAGCCACACCCCAGAGATTGAACGCAGGGCCTTCACACTGAGGTACATCCCTACACCCCTTCCTTCTTGAGACAGGGTTTCACTAAGTCACTAAATTACCCAGGCTGGGCTTGAGTTTCTGGTCCTCATGCCTTAGCCTCCCAGAGTGCTGGAATTACAAGTGTGTGCCACCATGCTCAGGTGAAACTCCTTTTTCTATCCAAGCCTGTGCCAACCAGGGGGAAGTTGATAGTGGTGGTGTGCGTGCAGTGGTCTTAAGGAGAAATAAAGTCATTGTTTACCAGGCCAGACTATTTTTATTTATTTAATTATTGTGGTATTGGATATTGAACCAGGATCTTTGCACTGAACTACATCCTCAGTCTATCACTCCCCCTTTCTGAGACAGGGTTGATAAATTGCCCAAGCTAGCCTCAAAGTTGAGATCCTCCTGCCTCAGCCTCTTCAATAGCTGGGTTTACCAGTGTGTGCCATATACCCAGCAGCCCAAGTCTTTTATAGGGACATCATAGTCAGTTGCTGCTCTCCTAACTAATACTCCTTGTCTTTCTCAATTTAAGGTCAATTGGACTGCTGGATTTGAAATTAAACAAATGCTGCAAGAGTCCATTAAATAAGTGCCCACAGTGATCAAGGAGGACCTCTTGATTGAGGTAGAATAGAAGAAACAAAGATAGGCAGAGAGGAGGCAGGGAAACTCAAATTTTTTGTCCCCCTTATTATGTTAACAAGTTGGATCGGATCCCTTCTCAGCTCCACATGTAGGCACGCTGATCACTCACAGTGTCTGGATTACAAGGTTCTTTAGCCATAATGTGACATAGTTTATCTCATCCCCCTTCAAGACTGAGGACACCAAGATAAGAGTGATTAAAGTAATTTTCAGGGATACTCAATAGCCAGATTTCACAACTTGCAGTTTCAGACGCCCTTGGAGTGATGTGTAGAAGTCTCCAGCCATTGTCCTATATCTGTCATCACCTGGAATTCCAGGAGAAACAGAGCCTCACAGACCACTCCATGATGTGGTCACCTCCCTCCAAGCAAGAGCAGTTACCCTGTGATGGGAACCCAGGCAGCTCCTTCTCTCATGCAAGAGCAATCATCTCATGATGAGGTAGGAGTAGGGCATAGCTAAGGCTGGCTGGCAAGGGAACCTGGAAGAGTGGCTTGGACCCAACATCAGCCCCAGGGGAGTGGCCTGGACCTGATGTCAGCCTGAGGCACCATTTTCAAGCACCAGCCATCTCCATGTGGACTGTAGGAAGTTCTCTTGAGTTTCTGTGGGAACTCCATTCGATAAATAGAAGCAACACCAGAAGCAAGCCCTCCTTCTTTTCTACTGCACAGCCAGGGAAAGAGCTCTCCCTTTTCTCTCCAGTGGAAGATGGTGTCTGAGTACCCAGTGCCAAGGCTATCATGACTTTCTTGTGGTAACCCTTACCGTGCCTTTTAGGCCAGGTACATATTTTGCTGTTTCTATTATTATGCTCAACTTTCCTTTTCTTTTTTTCTCTATACTTTAAAATAAAACTTTAGAATTACTTTTTACCCCTCTCGTTCAATTCTTTGCTCAAGGAGGGGAAGAACCCAGGAATATCGGAGCCCACCCAATAACAATGAGAAGTGAATGCCTCTCAATCCATAATGATTTCTCCTGAGCTATGGAAACCATAACTGGGATAATCATCAATGGACCATGGCCAAGCTCAGCTGATCCTTAAAAGCTGGCCTCCTGCCAGTCTGAACCTGCTGCATTAGAGTAAGCCCCCTCCAGTTTCTCTGGTTTGGGTCTTTCCCTATTCTCCCTCACCATCTAACTCTGCCTAATAAACCTATCTATCCCTTGTACTCATGATATTCTTTTCCCATGACATGAATCAAGAGCTTACTCAGCAGGTTGAGTTGGGACCCCCCCCCCTACCTCTTCTTTGGGGGAACTCCTGGGACCCTGTCCAGTGACATAGTGAGAGTATGTTACTTGATTTTCCATCACCATAACAAACTACCTGAACTAATCAATTTAAGAGGAAGAAAGATTTATTCTGATTCACAGTTTTGGAGATTTTAGTCCATAGTTATTGGCCTGTTGCTTTTGGGCCTGTGGCAAGGAAATACATCATGATGGGATTGTGTGAGGAAGAAAGCTGCTCACTTCATGTTTGCTAGGAAGCAAAAGAGAGAGCAAGGGGCTGAGTTCTCAACATTCCCTTCATGGTCATACTCACAGTGACTTAACTTCCTCCCACAAGATCCCATCTCTTAAAGTTTCTACTATCTTCCAATAGTGCTGTGGAAACACGGACAAAGCCTTGAACACCAGGGCTTTAGGAGACACTCATCCAAACCATGGTGGGCCATTTAAAGTCTCTCAAATGTAACAGCAAAATAGCATCACCTGGGGAGTTCTTGAAACGCTCAGTGCCCAGACTATAGCCCAGGCAAATTACAACAGCGTAGTGGAGAGCTGATATTATAGGCATACACTGCCACACCCAGCTTCCCCTCCTATTTAAAAAGGTGAACATTTCTAGGCAGGTTTTGTATGCAGCCTTTTCCCCTGCTCTTTAGTAAAGGATACCTTGATATCTGCCTTTAATGGTCAGAGGTATAGGTGAATTAATTTGCCATGAAATATTCAATTTTTGTTGTTTTAAAACAAATTAAAATTTTTTTTTGCCATGTTGGAGATTGGAGATTGAACCCAGGGTCTTGCACATGCTAGGTAAGAACTCTGGGGCTGGGCTACAGGCAAGTCCTAAATTAATAATCTTAATGTTCTAATACCATGTTTATTTTGTATCTCATGTGTGCTGTTGGCAGAATATATTTGTGTCATTACATTTTCTTTTGATGGTTAAAAAAACTTGTCTATACTTAGAATAGTAATGTAAATTCAGCATAGCTGATTTCTTGCTCTTAATTCAGTCACTTATTGATAGATTCCCTGTGTCCTGTTAGAGTTTAGTCCAATGCAATTATAGCATATATATCCCAACTCCAAGTGGAAATACAGATTTATGTTGTTAGCATCCAGTTCCATGTGGTTGATGAATGGATTCCATCAAATTCTATACTTTTAAATGAGTATATTTTCTATCATGCTGGATTTGTATGAGGACATAGTATTTGAATTCATTATAGAATTTGTTCTCTGGAAAGAATAAAAAAAAAGTCAAAATTTTGATGCCTTAGAGCTACAGGAGTTAAGTTAGAAAAAGTTACTAAAGCAGTTCAGATGTTAGCCTCATAGGTCTTCCCATGGAATATGGTGAGCCTTTGATTTTCAAAGAATATTTGTGATGAAAGGATCCTGTACTGCTGTAAGACTAATGGTGTCTATCAAAGCATCAAACCTTTACATTTTGTAAAATACCTAGGAGGGCAACTTAGGGCACAACTGCTAAAGAAGGAGTTCTAGAGTCCATAAGCTTCCTCTGGCACTGTTTTAAATAAGACCTCTGAGGCATCAAAAATTGGAGCCGTTGTTCTCTGTCCCAAGTGTCTTCTGAAGTAAACAGAAGTCTTCCAGATGGGATCAGAAGAAGTAATCTTTATTAGCGTTCTTCATCTTTAGGGATAGTTGCCAGAAATTGCCGTCTACAGCTAAATACTAACATTTTAAAATTTAGTCTTGCAAGTATTTGGCCCAGTGAGAAGCAAAATGATCACAAATGTATAACATATGGAGATTTGAATTGTATTTTCATTTCTGACTATCCTTTTGCAATTTGCTATGTAGCCGCAGGAGGCAGGGTTACATATTAAACCAAGTCCTCTAGAGGACTGATGCTGTTCTCAGATAAAAGCTTCCTCTTTTGCTAGAGCTCCAAAGGAGCAAAAACAGAACAAATGTTTGCAAAGATAAAGAATAGCAGAAGGTATATTAAAATGAATTTTATAAGTCAAATATAAAAGACTATTAAGGATTTTTCTTTTAGATATTTAATGAGAGTACAGTTGTGCAATATTTTATATGAAATAAAATACTCTGGTTAATCAAAGCTTTGGTTCCTAGAACCTTAACAAGATAAAGACTGTCTGCACTGAAGAAATCAGGATTAAGGCAGGTAATATTAAAGCTGCTTTAAACAAAGAATAATAAGTAATGCTATTGTTCCTATGTGATAAGTCAGAGTATTGTGTCTTAATTTAATATTATAATTATTTTAAACTTGGTTCCATAGAAAACTATAATTTAACTTGTCCTTGTACTTGAAACTGATGGACTAATCGGTAGAGATTTTCAGCAATAAAATGGTTGCTAAGTAAAATTATTACAAGGGATGAAAAGGAGACAAAAAACTTTAACAATACAACTGCATAGAAATTAGAATGATAGGTATAGTTGAACAGTAAATAGATTCTAGTGAATTACTTTCTTTTTAAAATTTTATCAGTACATGTTTGCAGTACGTGAAGTTTACATTCATCTGAGGGAGTAGGTGCATGTACACGACATATCCTAATTCTTTTTTATTTCCTTTCTGCTCTCCACCCACCTCCCTGCCTCTGTCCCTAGATCCCCTTTACCTATTTTTGTTATTATTGCCATTACTATTTTTTTAAGTTCATGTTTATGATACATAATGTTTACATCCATTATGGGTATTTGGTGCATATGCGTGACACATCTTAAATCCTTCCATGTCTTCTTCCCCTCTCCCCCTCCCCTCACCCTTGGTCTCTTGGACCCCTTCCATTTGCAAAAGATCTATCTCCTTGTTTCCTTTCATCCATGCTTCATTTTGCTACTTATTTGTATTTTTCATTATTCAGATGACACAAGCAATATGGCATTTAAGATTATGCGCTTAATTTACTTCACTTAACATACATGTTTGCAGTACATAATGATTACATTTATCATGAAGAGTTGATAGATGTACATAACACAATTTAATTCTTTTTTTATGCTCTGTCCTTCCCTTCCCTTCCCTCCCCCATCCTTTGATCCTCTTTCCTTTTGCAAAAATCTGTCTCCCTGTGTTCTATTATCTATCTTCAATTTCTCTCTTTAATTTATTTATATTTTGGGTTTCTCATATAAGAGAAATACTCGTGTGTCTGATTTGTTTCACTTAATATTACAGTCTCAGGTACATCCATTTTCCTACAAATGACTGAAGTCTAATGAATTGCTTTAATCTTTTTCATTTTTTGTATATCGCCAATCACTATAGACTTTTAAAAATTGATACTATAAAGAACATACAGATGAAATATGCATGGTAGTGCTTCCAGCTTCTGGTGAGGGTAAGCTAGACTAATAAGATCAGTATTCCTATCGAATATATAAAGAGATCTTGCAAATTAATAAGAAAAAGATAGACACTGCAAGGGGAAAACAGGACAGCCACCTGACCAGGCACCTCCAAATCAAGGAAATTCAAATAGTGTCACATGGAAAGGTGCTCAGTCTTATTAGCAATTAGGTAAATGCAAATTAAAACCGCAGTGGGTTGCAACTACATACCCATCAGTTGTAGCTCAGTGGCAGAATGCTTGCCCTAGCATGTGCAAGGCCCTGGGTTTTACCCCCAGCATCTCAATCAATCAATCAATAACCATCTGATCATATACATGTATCACAATGACAATTTAAAAATGTATATACTGGCACTGTCAAGTATTAAGAGGGGTGTGCAGCAATGAACAATCCCATGCATTCTTGGTGGGCACATACATTATAAAATCGCTTTTGAAGAATGCCTGATGGTAAAGTTGAAAATGTGTACAGAGTATGGCCCAGTAATTCCATCTTTGGATTGCTCTAGGTCACAGAAATGCATTCTCACATGCATCAAGAAATCTGCCCTAGAATGTTTCCAGTATCTGTTAGTAGAAGCGTCTAACAGGAACAACTCAACAGTAGGACTGATAAATGGAGGTAGGTCCATACCATGGTATACAATAATATCAAGAAAATGAACACATTGTGTCTCCATATACTGCCATGGATGAATCTTAAGTGCGAAAGTCTGAGCTTTAAACTGGGATAAATACAGTATGATCCCACTGCTACATATTTTAAAAAATAGACCACATTAAGCAATAATTATTCAGTATGAAAGGATAGTGGTCACACGTAGTAGGTGGGTTGGGCTTATTAACAAGCAGAGACAGATGAAGGGCTTCTGAGGGCAGATGTTACTCTGTTTTGATGTGGAGGAAAGACACATTGGGGTTTTTCAATAATTTGCTGAGCTACGTATTTGTTTTGTGACCATCATGTGTGTTGTATTGCAAGGTGATACCTTACAGAAATGTATATTACAAAAGATGTGTTTATTTATGCCATAAACAGTGAATGGATGCCTACAGAGGACCTGGGCCTGTGCTAGACATATCTCAGTTTAAACCAGGTGAGCCGAAAGAGAACAATTGAAGAATAAGGGAGTTTCACTTCTTTTACTCAGTTGGGGTTATCAACAAGAAGTAAGACTAAAAAGTACTCAAATGAAAGATAAAAGGAACATAAATGCAAGTGACTGAAGAGAGCCAAAAGACCGTGAATGGTCCTAGATGCCCCTAGTATCTGGGAGGAACTTCATTCACTAATGACTTTCTCTCTAGGTTTCGGTTCTGTCCTCAAGCTTATTTGAAAATTGCTTGACTTTTCTGTCTAGTTCTATGTGCTTTTTTCACATTGCCTGTAAGATGTTTCTATTAATTTTCTTAAACTACTGACCAAGCATTTATAATGTTTGTTATTTTTGGGACTATAAAAGAAATCAAATCCAATCATTTTGAAAGCCTCTGACTAAGTGTTGGAGCCTACGGGGTAAACACAAAAATCAAACTTGAAAACTTTTGACCTTCCTCTCACTGATGTATGTTGAAAGCAATTACATGGATTTGTATTTGTGGCCTGGAAAAAAAGGGGGAAAAACAAAATAAAAGAAAAACACTTGCCCGAAACTTAATTTCCTGCAAACAGCTTACTGTGCCATTTTTGACAGCTCCCTACTACTGTAATTTATAACCTTGGGTGTGACAAGAGGTTTTTCAGCCGAAGCTGTGACTGAGTTTCAAAGTTTAGAACTTGAATCCTGAAGAAGGGAATAGGTCTTTAGTGAGAATGTACTTGTGCATCAGGTAGTATAGCTGCTATAAGAACACAGTATTATAATGAATTACAGTTTACTGAAGTTTTATTGTGAATAGCACGCAAGGCTAAATTAGGACACAAATTCTTGAATTGAAGCAAGCAAACACTTGTTTTACTATTGCAGCTAGGTAAGAGGGGCCAGTGATAAAACTTGGGACAGATTTTAATTGTCATGAGGACAATAAACAGGGTATGATGACTACGATGAAAGTGCTCTCATTTCTCTGTTAAAATACTCTTCTATATGCTATTTAAGTACATTTAACTAACATGTTCTGGGAAGCTTAGATAGTAACTTCAAATCTTTTCAGAAAAGTACATCTACTATCTACACTGAGTATGTGAATTAGCTATGGTTGCTAGGAGACCAGAGCTTTAAAATAGTTCTACCATCAAAGGGCAAGGTTAGTAGGAAACAATCACTTTCTCCTAACTGGAGAAAAGAAGTACGCAGTTCAATGCTAAACAGTATAGAATGCCACTATTTGTCTTAGGATTTGTTTGTATGTTACTGGAAATCATTTAGAAAAATATGCCTACTAGTTCCTGGCAAAACATTTTTGCACCAAGAGAACGTTAATTAAGAAGAACTAATGTTTGTTCTTTGATTAAATATATGCAGATAGTTAAGGGGTTTTTCCTGGGAACATGTAGCAACTTCCAACACATTCATCTCATGGTTGTCCTAACTTTCTCAGTTCAGTATCCCTTAACTTCCACATCTATATAACAGTGCCTGAAAATTTTAGATTCTGAAGTTCTGTTCTCAGTTCACAACCACTTACGGCATGATTCTTTCATTCCCTTCCCCCTACAACAGGACGTGATGGGGCAGCGCTTGTGCATGAGGGAGTCATCACATGTTGACAGGATTCTGGGCAAAGACCTTGGAGGACATCTATTGAATTAGGAAGTGCTAAAAGAGAAACAGATTTAGGATGACAAAATGATGAGTTCAAATTTAGACACAATTGTTTTAATACACCTGCAAGACAATAGATGTATCTAGGGTTCGGGAGAAAGAGCCAGTTTGAAACCATGGACGCACACATGACAATGAAGCCAGAACAATTGGTGAGGTCATCTATGAACAGAGTAAAGATCAGGAAGAAACAGGTGGAGGTGGGGATTTAGCTCAAGAGGTAGACTGCTTGCCTAGCAGGCACAAGGCACTGAGTTCGATCCCTAGCAAACTGCCCCCTCAAAAAAGACGAGGAGGAAGAAGAAACAGGTCTCAGGGTCAATCTTTCAAGAGCTCTAACATTTAAGCATTGATTGCAAAAGAGAATGGAACCAGGAGATGGAGGGAAGGAGGAGGGAAAGGAGGGGAAGAAGTTAAAAAAGAATTCAGTTGCATTATGTATGTGTACCAACTCCCCACGATGAATGTAATCATTATGTACTGCAAACACATACTAATAAAAATTGAAAAATAACTACTTAATATGGATTAGGAAATAAAAGATGAGACTAAAATTTTATTACAAAAAAGAGTTGATTAAAAGGAGAGGAGCTGAAGAATGGCAAGAGATACATAGTGGGCATAAACTAAAGCAAGAGAGTGTTTCAAAAAAAGAGAAAAGGAAAAGTAGTGCAAAAAGTAGATGATGATATATCAGAAGTCTGAAGACTGCCCATTGGATTTAGTAACATGGAGCTCACCAGTGAACCATGATCTTGGTAGCAGCAATTTCCGTGATGTAGGAGGAGTTAATCAGAACGTGAAGTGTAAGAGAAATGTGAAGAAGTGGAAAAAAAGGCATTCTTTTGCGAAATTTGAGTGAGAAAGGAGAGGAAAAACAGCAATAGTTTGATGCAAAAATTGGAGAGAGTGAGGAATTTTCAACTGGATAAGATTTAAGCAAGTTTGAAGACTAACGAAGAGAGAAAAGGACCTGGGATCCACAGCAAGGGGGAGAACTGGGGCTCAGGGGCATTTTTCTATTGTAAATTTGGTTTGTAAGTTTTGTGATACGCATTCAGTTAAGTTCCTGTTCAATATTTTCTATTTCACCTTTGAAATTAAAGAAAAAATTATTTCCTGAGTTATTGGTGGAGAGAGAGGGCTCTCAGGTGTGGTTTCAACAGGACTCTTGCTTCATTTCTTTGTCATTCCCCAGGCTTCCCCTTCTCCAGAAATCAGTATTCTTCCCAGACAAGCTTTTTCCGACCGTGCCGAAATGGGGGTAGAATTTCTAGGCTTCATATTTGCATATTACTGAGTCCATAGGAAGAGAGGTTTTGTGTTTTAGAGTTTTTGGAAAAGTCCTGAGATTTATTGAGATCGTGGGGCGGAAATAGAGAGATGTTGACCCAAGGGTATGAACTTTCAATTATAAAACTATAAGATAAACAATTCTGGGGATCTAAGGTACAGCATAGTGATTACAGTTAATAACAGCTATATTTATTTTTTGAGGGGAGGCAGGGTCTTATAGCCTTAGGGTGGTCTTGAACTCACAATCCTCCTGCTTCAGTTTCCTGAGTGCTCGGATTACAGGTATGCACCACCACACCCAGCTACCTGTACTGTATTCTACATGTGAAATTTGCTAACAGAATAAATATTAAATTTCCTCACTCCTCCCAAACATAATGGTAGCTATATGAGGTGATTTGTGTTAATTAGATTATGGTTATTTTCAGTATATATGTATGTATATGAAATCATCACATTGTACAACTCAAATATATACAGTTTTTTACTTAGACCTCAATAAAGCTGGGAAAATTTTTAGAAATTAAGATGAGTTTTCCACAGACAGTGTATAGTTGGGTCTTGATTTTTTTTAAACTCAATCTGACAATTTCTGTTTTTTAATTGGACTGATTAGACCATTTACATTTAATGTGATTACTTTCAGATTTGGGGTTAATTCTATTATATTCCTATTTGTTTTATGTTTGTTTCACTTGTTTTATGGGGCTGTTCCCTCTTTTTCAGAAGCCTAATATCAATATTTTACATAAAATTTGAAATCTTAACTAAAATGTCTTTTATTAAGAATAGAGCAAGAATAAAAATAGAAATACAATATTTGAAGTTATAAAAGTAACCAAGAGAAGAACTTGGAATAATACTGTAACTATGAAATACTGTATGTAGGTCATGGGAAACAGGTGTAGGATAGGCTATACTGAGCTAATTCTCTTATTTCATAGATGGTGTCAATAAAAATTATATTGATTTAATATAAGAATATAAATTAGAATTATAATATTACTAAAACTAAAAATAAAAACAAGAGTGCTATTGTGGAGTATCACTGGATAGTTATATGGGGTGAAGAAAAGATCATTCCTTTTCTTCATAAGCCTTCTTGTACTCTTTGCATTTTTACTACATAAGTTCCTTGGCTTAATTATTCTTGAATGAAAAATAGACAAATAACAGGGTTAACTGATTCAGAAATCTCAGTGGTATTTCCAGCTCTTATTAAGGGCCTTTCTAAAATTCTTATCTTCTAGAAAAGTGGAAGGGAACCCCCCAGTGGGAAGTGGAGATAAGATATGACTCTGCGAGCTCAGGTTTGCTAGGATAAGCTTTCCCCTACTGGGTTGCTGAAGGGGGACCATCTAACAGAAACGGAGATCACTGGTCATTCTCATCAATATTTAAGGTGGAGGGAATAACTGCCAGCAGATGATTTTAAACCACATCAGAGACAGGAATTGAGATACCACAGCTAGATATCCAGAGCCCCTAGCCACCTACTACCCACACAGGCTTGCATCAAATGATTCATTAACTGTGCGGTAACGTAACTTAGCTGTTTAGGTTCACATATTTCTTTATGACAGGAGGAGCTGTGCTTTTTACCTTTAGCCTTAATTATGACTTAGTGTCTTCATCATAAGTGATTTGTATTACTTAAGAGTTATATGCTATGGTTAATCTTTCTCCCTTACTCTCGCATCTCAACTCCCCCACTTATTACCATTATCCCACCATCATTCAGTATGCCTTTGTATGAGAACCTCTGCTATTTTATTTTATTTTATTTATTTTATTTTTTTTTTGTGGTGCCAGGGATTGAACTCAGGGCCTTGTGCTTGCAAGGCAAGCACTCTAATCACTGAGCTAAATCCCCAGCCCCCTCTGCTATTTTAGATGATAAATCATTACTATTTACTTGGTCAAGGCATAGTTGAGATGCAGATAATATACATATACATCTATTTATATATAAGAATAACTAGACCAGTGTCCATGCAAATCTAAATTTTCAAAGCAAAAGAAAATTTCAGTACATTAATGGTTTCTGCATTATATATCTCAACTGTGTTTAACTTTACTTTTTACTCATCTCTTTCACTTTATAAGTATCTGAGAAGTTCATAAGGTAACCATGGTTACTGAGCTAAAACTCCTTTCGTGTGTGAAGGCAGAGGCTGAACAAGCTTGAAGTGTTACTCATACCTCTACATCGCGAGGTTGTTTAACAAATTGGACTTGTCTTCACTGTTCTGCTTCAAATGGCTTTAGTCATTATTTGAAAGGCATGTACTTCTTCATCTGAAGTACCTGCTCGTTCAATACTTGTAACATTTCCTTGATATCATATTTAGAGGAAATTCTCCTCCTGCCCTATTGCCTGATGTTTTCCTCTCCATGGAATTCATTTCCAAGTAAATAGCCTAAGAAGTGGTTTTATGAGCGTTAAACAAGTAATTCTTTGGTACATTAATTTTGAAAGCATCAGATGACAGCGAGTCTGGAGAAAGAACAAATCTCAAGGTTGACATTTTCAACTCTGGGGAAAAGAAGACTTCTATTTTATTTTATTTTTAATATTTTACCAAGAACATGTATTGATACATTGTAGACAAACATAATGATCATGTTCATCATAGTTAATTTGTACTTGTGCATGATATATCTTGGTTCCCTCCCTTCCCCATCCCTCCCTTCCACTCCCTCCCTCCTTATTTACAATTTTTTTTTTTGAAAAGAAGACATTTAGCTGAAGAATCTCTAAAGCAGGTAACTAGACATTGGTTTAATAATGCCATAAAGAACAATATCACTATTATTGAATGTCAGTGTAACATGCAAGGGACATAAAGTTTCTCATTATAATACAACAGCTTCCTGAAGATTTTTATCATTCCAATTAAATAGCCCAATTAATAAGGATCAGAGACCAGAGTCTGAGTCCAAACTTCTCCCCTCCATGCTGTGTCACTTACTCTCTAATTTTTAAAAAGTAATTGCTGAATACCAATGTTTTATGCAAGATGCTTTCTAGGATATTTTAAAAATTTATCATCGAGGGATTTTATCTGTTGTCTCACTTTGTTAAGGTAGACTTTTGCATTATAGTGTTTCTTTTTTCTTGCTTCTTAAATGTGGATAAGAGCACACTGGAAATGAAAATTCCCTTCATAAATGTTGTGTATTATTACAATTATTGCTAAATTTAGGAATGCTTTTCCTTCATTTTATTATTTTTGAATCATACTACAATTTAATTATGAATTCCAAGTGGAGACTACCTCAAAAGCATTCAATCCATTTTCCACAAAAGTCCAAGAAACATTGAGATAGTAAGACTTTTTAAAGAAAATAGGATCAGGTTCAGCCTGACTATTTGAACAAAGAAGAGTTTCAGGATTTGAAAAAAAATCATAAAAGCATCTCCAAAACCTGAAAATCTTGAAAGTCATTCTTCCCTTTGGAAGTGTTTTGAAGACATTGACTGCTAACAATCAACCTTCAACACTATTGTCCAACTAGAGAGAATGTATATACTAAAGTAAAACTCTAAAGGGTGCCAAAAGATATAATATATAAAGTAAGTGTAAACAAACCTAATCCTCAAGGATTAAAAAAGGTCAAGAACTGTCAAGACAATATCCACAAAGCAGAAGAAATGTTGAATTGTCGTCAGCCCCTGAGACAATCTATTAAGATCAGAATCCTGTCAAAAAACTAGACCAGTGACAAAGTTTTTTTTCTCTATTCAGCTTTCAATGTGGGACTGAAAACATGTATCATTGAGATGTCTTAGTTGCTTTTGAGTTGTTTGAGTAGAGTGAAATTCAAAGAATTCCTTTCTCTCATATTTATTTATTTATTCAATCATTTTATCAGTGTGGATACAGGTCTGTTTTTATACTCTAGGTCATAATTCAATACTGCTTTATGCATTTAATTGTTCAAATTCTTTCTGCTTTGACCATCAGGAACATGCTCAGATTGGCTTCTGAAATCAAAAGAACTTCAGTCAACTTTGGAAAAAGAAAAAGAAAGTACAGTTAGTAGCATCCAGAAAAAAAGGCGAAAGCACTGGACTAGAAATCAGGAGACCTCAGTTCTAATTTCAGTTCTGCACCAATTAACTTTGTAACTTTGAGCCAATCACTTAGCTTCTCTGAATTCAAAGATCTAAGGGACCGCAGATTAGTGGTTTTGGGCAAGACCTGGAGCCAAATAGTTATGTTAGATTAGGTAAGTCAACTAACCTATCTGTGTCCCAGTATCCTCTTCTGGAAAGTAAGGGTGAAAGTAGTAACTACCCCACATAATTATTGCAAGGACTGAATTATATGATATTATACCTGATATATTAGGACTTTCTTGAGAAGATAATGAGGAAAATAAAATGTGTGTAATTTGACCATTTGAGGCACTGTGACATATGGGAAAGGGCAGGGAGAAAAATAAAATACTCCATCAAATTGTCGTTGCTGTTGTAATGAAGAATAAAAAACAATTGCACAGTGTTGTGTATTGACAGTTCTCTTTTATTCAGATTGTTCCTTTCCCTCTTTCCATGTTTTACTATTAACTAAACCCTAGAATTTAGATCTCACCAGTGTATTTGTCACTTTTCTGTTGCTGGAGCAAAATACACGACACCACAATTTAAAGGAAGAGTGGTTTATTTTGGCTCTCAGTTTTAGAGGTTTCAGTCCATGGTTGGCTGTCTCCAAGGCAGAAATGGCATGGTGGAAGGGAATGGTGGAGAAAAGATGTTCAACTCATGACAGCTATGGAGGGGGCAAAGATAAGAATCAGAGATAAGAATATATCCTTCTAGGTCTTGCCCTCAGTGACTTATCCCTCCAATCAGTCCCCCCTTCCTAATGGCACATAAAGTCATTAATGGATTAATCCACTGATGAATATAGCACTCCATTGCTCTAATCACCTTCTAAAAGCCCTACCTCTGAACGCATGAGACTTTGGTGGTACATTTTAGATCTAAACTATAACAACCAGTTTTTCCACTAATGCCCTTTTGCATTCCAGGATCCCATCAGTATACAACATTGCATTACTCATTATGTCTCCTAGTCTCTGGCTTATGACAGTTTCTCAGACTTTCTCTGAGTTTTGAAGACTACTGGTCAGGTGTTGTATGGAATCCCTCTTAGCTTGGAGTTGCCTAAAATTTTTTCATGACTTGGACTAGAGATAAAGACTACCCCACAAATGTGAAGTGCCCTTCATCACATTACATCAGGGGCTATGTCTGTTCACATGGCTTATCACTGGTGATGCTAACCTGGATAACTTGGATAAAGTGCTATCTACCTGTTCTCCACTGTAAAGTTACTGCTATTCCTTTTTTTAATACTCTTTTCAGTACAATGAGTCACTAAACCCAGTCTACACTGGGGTGAGAAGGGAATTTAATTCTACTACCTGGAGGGGTGTACTTAAATATTATATCATTGTAGACGCATGATTATTTATCTTATACCTTGGGTTATAATCTAACGCTACTTTATTTATTTTCTTGCTCAAACTTTTTAGTTTTGGCCATCGGGAGCGTATTCAAGTTGGCTCCTGTGTCACTTTCATCTATGCCCATCCTTTTTTCTTCTCTCTTTAGTCTGAACACTTCTTTGCTTTTTGGCAGTACAAGATGCTCCAAGCTCATTTTGCCTCGTCTTATCATCTTGGTTCCCAGCTCTAGAGTAAGTTATTTCTTCACAAAGCATTCACAGTTTTAAATGGAGGACAGGAAGTTTCTGACCCTTAACCTCATGGGGACAACTTGGGTCAGAGATCTGGCTCTGACTGTCTGCACCCTCATGATGAAGTCGCCCTCTGAAAGTCACACGTCTGAACACAAGAGGCTTTGGGAGTATATTTTAGAATCAAACCATAAGAGACACTGTGTGTGGTAGATTAGTTTATTGTTTAGCAAATAATCATCTCCCCTTCCCCCTACCCGATGTCTATAGGATAAATAAATAGCATTCATTCCCTACTGATGTGTCTGACCAATGAAAAGTAGACAGAAGTGACAGAGAGTGAATCCAAAGGCCTTGATTTGCCTCTCCCCACCCCTCTAGGAGTCTCTAACCCCCTGCCATGAGGAGAATGTGTAAACAAAGCCACTGATCCTGAGCTGGAGAGTGAGGCAGGTGTTCCAGATCTGTCCCAGCCACCCGGCACATCTGCAGCCTGAAGCACAGTGGCCCTGTAAACTGTAGTCTTGTGGATGTTAGGTGGAGATGGCTCCGTGAAAGGGACTTCCAACTTCAAGTATTTGTGTCTTCTTTGCTCAAGAGCTATCTCTGACCACTGGTACTCGCCCAGCCCACGCTGATGCAGGCCAGAAATGCTGGGAAATTTACACCCTTGAGAGTAACACTCAACAAATTACTGGTAGAGATTGCTCTATGATATTCCATTCCCTTACTCCTTGGGTGGGATAATGTTAAGGTTCGCATTCTCTACTGACTCCTGGAGGTTCCTAGTGAATTGAGATTCAACTTGCCTAAGGGATAACTTGCTTGTTAATGCACTTTTTACTATTTGTCTTCTCTTTTTTGTCTCATTTCCCTACTCCATTTCTGGCATTTCTAGTCCAAGGGTCCGCTTTTGGGGAACCACACTAAGATAGACAGTGGTTTTGACCTATCCCATTGATATGCCACCCAAGATGGCTGCCCCTCTCTAGAGGTCATCCAGGAAGAAGAAGCTGTAGGAACTGAGGGGAGGTAGGAGAAGCCAAAGCAAAAACTCCCAGCCTCGTCAGGGTCTTGGTCAACAGAAAGATCCTTTGAAATCTACCATTCTCAAAAATCCATACCCTCATACCCCAGCCCACTTTCGAGCCAGCGTTTGGCTCCTTTGGATGTCTGCCATAGAGGTGTCAACAATAAGCAGCATTAGCCAGTGACACTGTGGTAGCCAACGAGGATGACAATAGCCATTCAAAGTAAAGAAGCACTTGTTTCTTTGTCTCTTCTCTGTAGTTAGTTCTGAAAAATGAATGGAAAAAATAAACTATGCATCAGAACTGATGAAGTCCTTTTCACTAGTAGTAATCATTGTCTCAGATTAAACTTATTTTGGTGGCAGCTAAGAGATGAGCTATAAATCAAGCCTGAGGTTGGAACTGTAACCTGGGCTGATTTTGAAGTAACTTAAAGCCACCAGAATGTAACAGAATCTTCCAAGATATCCATTAAGTGATTCAGTATTCACCAGGGGAGGAAGATCTGACAGCATATAGTTGAGAGTAGTGATTGGAGCAAAAATAAATCCAGTCATATTTATATCCTGTTTCTCAATAAACTGGTTATGGGAGTGGCTTCAGAGATGAATAGAACTCAAGTGCTATGCTGGAATAGTTTTAAATTCAAGAACAAAATGTCTGGCAGAAGCTTACCTAATAATATTGAAACATAAATCCACCCCACATGTCCCCATACACCATCCCAGAATGCAAGTCAAAACACTTGCCTGGGAGAATGCCAACCATTACACTGGAAGTTCCTCTGTCTAAACTTATGTGCTGAGGGAAACTGTGGTATATGGAAACAGTTCTTACAAAATACTTTTTTATTGTTGAGTTATTTCAATTCTTGAAGGTCAAGAATGAAATCCTCTTGAAAAAACAAGATGAGTGAGTGTCAGTAAAGCTATTCAGAGTTCTTAACCCCAAGTAAGAATATTAGGCCAAAAGAGTTTAGAATTTTAGGGTTTAGTTGATTTAACCTTTCCACTGTCCTGGAAGGAGAGAGGTATAATGGAGGGATCAAAGGAGATGGACTTATCAAACACTATATAGTAAAGGTTACGAAAGGTCTTTTCACAAGAAAAGGGTTTTTTTTCCTTCAAAAATTTGAAAAGAGCAAGAAGAGAGAGAGAGGAAGTGTCTCCAAAAGCACACAGCCATACTGATCGATAACACAAAATATTACTGCTGGAAAAGACCTTAAATGATCTAATCTAACTCTCTGTGTTTCACAAATACAGATCTTGATGCCAGAGAAGTCATTTATATTACCCATCATACTATCATTTCAGAGAAAATATATTCTTAGAGTTAAAGCCTTATGATCATGTATGTAGAAATCCTCTGCCTTTGAATCATTAGGACAAATAAAGACAATGACATTGGTATGCACAAATCTTCTTTTGTGCAACCAGACTGCATGGACATTTCATTTCCTAAAAATAAGAAATTTTACACTTCTTCATAGATCACACTCTAATAATCTTTACATGAGCCAAAGGAAGAGGAAAGAGTGTGTTTTAAAGAAATGCCTTATTATTCCAACTTCTGGATATTTTGGGGGTGGAGAGGTACTTCTCAGAATTCTTGACAGAAGAGGTAATGGAATCATTGTGAATGGGTCTGTCTCAATTACCAAATATGTGTATATATACAGAAAATTAATCATTATTCTATAGTCCCTGTTTATGGGCATGGAAATTGATCAGGCCCTGTGGAAAAAATCAGACCATATATCATTTCCCTGCAGTGCTATTAACAAGTCCTCCTTAAGTTATGATGCGTACTGTGCTGTGACAGTTTAGCTTGACTGTCTACTTGATTGCTTGGGAGTCACCTAGGGGATTAGTAAAGCACACTTCTGGATGTGTCTGGGTAAGCCATGGGGGTGTGATGTTGGAGTTTGTATCTAGTTTCTTGCCCCTTCCTCTCTGGCACTATTTCCCTGCTCTGTTTCCTGGCCATCATGAAGTGAGCAGCTTTGCTCTTCCACACCCTTCTGCCATGATGTTTTTGACCTTGAAGTCAGACTACCATGGACTGAATCCCCTGAAACCATGATCCAAGTAGAACTCTCCTCCTTTAAGTCATAGGTATTGAATATTTGGTCCCAACAGCAAAGCTGCCTAATACAGTGCTTACCTCAGATCAGAATACTGAAAGCCAACAATTACTTTAAATAAGGTGAAGCTCAAGGAAAAAAAATCAGACAGTATTAACAATGGAGTTGTATATTGGAAGATAACAAGAATAATAGAAATCTACAAGATGAAAAGGTGGTAAAAAGTCAAAAAGAAAAGAGGTGGAATAAAAGCCATAGATTCCATGGAAAAAAGGAGGAGGATAGAAGGGGAGGTAATCAGGAACGGAAGAGCCCTCTAGGGGCTTTTAGTCATCAGGAGGCGATGTCTGAGGGTGGCCTGGTCTTTCTATGGTTTTCGAACTCTGCCTCCTTTTGGTGTTGCTCAGTTTCTTATTTTAAATGTCTGGGCCTAAAAACAACTCTTGGCTCTGAAATAAGAGCATATTTCTTCCTTTTTTGACACTTACTACAGAATGTGGACCTCACTGAATGACAGCATCTTTTTACTCCAGTGCTAAGATTTTGTAAGCATGCCCAGAGGCTCGTGTGTGATGGAAATGACTAATAAATATGATAAACACCATTTTTCTAATGTTTTCAAATCAGAGACATTGATTACACAAATCTCTAAAAGTATTTTTGATAAGCAAAACTGTTTCCAAGTAAAATTAGTCATTATTCTGCAGTCCCTGTTTATCGGCATAGGAAATTCATCAGGCCCTCTGGGAAACAGCAGTGTGAGACACAGACTTTCCAGAGCAACTTGATTTTGCAGGAATGTGAAGTTTATGAGAGAACTATGTTTAGAAGTACTGGAAAGCTAAAGTATTTTGCATTCACATGTAGCTCAGCATCATTATGGTATTCTAAATTCTCATTTGTGTCAGAGGAATCTAAAGCAGAATTTGCTAAATAATAGACATGCTCCTCAAATTGAGAGCTTATTTCCTACCTGCTAAAAGAGTGACTGGAAATTGTGTAAAAAATAGGGGTTTTAAAGTGGTTATGTAAAAAATATTCAAGATCAAGAATAGTTGCTTCTGGGAAATAAGGACATCATGAATAAGGGATGTTCACATTATTATCACAAGCAAGCTAAGGGCAGGAAAATGCCGAGAAAGGGGCATTAATACAGGTTTTGTCAAAATAAAATAAGCAGGATTGAAAAATAAGAAACTGCATAGTATCTCTGGCACAATTTCCTTCCATTGAAATGGCCCAGAATTGAATAAGATCTTCAAGAGAGAGAAGATGGCTCTCAGAAATGTGAATTTATCATCACTGTTACATGCAGATTATATTTTTTGTGTCCGTTCCCAAAACATACATTCTTACTGTTGCTATATTGGATCCTGGATGACACACTGGTACTCATAGGGTAGATGAGTCAACAGGGAAAAGCTGAAATAAAATGAATAGTTGATGAACTTCTGCATTTGGAGGTGGCATAAATTACATTATTTTCAGGGAAGCAGAGAAAAATTATAAAATATGTTGTATCTGTCAAAAAATTCAGTTGAAAGTCATAGATACACAATTTAAAATAATTTTAGCAGAAAAAAAAAAACCCAGTCTGTATAGTAGCTGAAGTTATAGAGAATTTAAGGGATCTGTGGCTCTATCAAATTCGGTGCTTCAAGTGATGTCATCTGCATTCTGTTTGTCTCTTCTTCTCTCTCAGTCATTTTTTTTTTTTCCTTTTGTGGTGCTGGGGATGGAACCAAGGCCTTGCACATGCTAGACAAGTGACTTACACCCCCAGGCCTGTCTCATCATCTCTTGAAAGCTCTCTCTAAGTGTAGGCCAAGACACTACCAAAAGTCAAAATTCATGATCTGGTAGCTTAGTAATTACAGGAATTGGAAATAATTATTCAAGTCATCTAAGGAAGACATTGATTAACTTGGCCTGGGATAATATGCTTATCTCTAGTCATTCTGTCAGGGCATGAATAACTCTGATTGGCCAGAACTTCCAATTAGGTATTCAGTCCCACACTCTGGTATATGGCAAACATCAAGAATTATCAGGCATCTTAGGAAAGTCTTACATGAAATTGTGTATAAGCCTCATATATAATATTGAGACCAATAGCAACTTCCCAGGGGGAGAAAAAGCAAGTTTGAGGTAACCATTAGTATTCAGGGGGAAAAACATTTTTAAAAACCTTAAATTTTCTGTCATTAATGTCACCAGAGAAGACACTACAAACATGAAAAATAATAGGCTATTATAAAAAAGTAGCATTCAGAAGAAAAATATACTCTTAAAAATTAAAAAAAGGGGACAGTATAAATAAAAACCTTAGTAGATGGGTTGGAGGATAGATTTTTAAAAAATTTCATTAGTACATGTTTGCAGTGTATAATGATTACATTTATTGTGAGGAGTTGTTACATTTACATAGCACATCTTAATTCTTTCTTCATCCCCTTCCCTCCTCTCTCTCCCTGCTCCATCCGTGTGTCCTCTTCCTTTTTGCAAAAGATCTATCTCAAAATATAGATTTTAAGAACTCTTCCAGCAAGTAATTTTTTTTTTAAAAAAAAAGAAAGGTAGAACAACAAGAGAGCAAAGAAAACTAAAAGACAGTCCAGCGGTTCCAAAATCCAAATAACAGAGGCTCCAAGAAGAGAGAAAAGAATAGAGAGGCAAAAATTATCAATGAAATGATTCAAGAAAATATTTAGAACTGAAGGACATGTATTCCACCTTGAGAACAGAACTTCACAGAGTGAACAGGACAATAGGTAAATATAAATTCACACTAGGCCTCATCACTAAAAAGTTCAGAACCCCAGGTATAAAAGATTCTTTATATAAATTGAGAGATACAGAGATAATGATAAAGTCACATAATAAATTGGAATCATTTTAAACTTCTCAACAGAATTACTGGAAGCTAAAAGAATAGAACAATACTTTAAAAATGATTTCCAATCTGGAATTCTACATCTAATCAAACTATCAATCAATCAGGATGATATGTACGGTTTTTTAAAACTTATCTACCATTTCATACTCTTAATTAGGAAGGCAGTTTAGAGAGTGTGGAGAAATGCCCAAATACAAGACCTCGGGGAGCTAACCCAGGACTGAGACGAAGGTGCTCACCAGAATCGCAGCCATGCGCAGGCACAGAGGTGATCGATCCAGACACTCTGTGAGGGGGGCTGGGGATGCAGCTCGGTGGTAGAGCACTTGCCTCGCATGAATGGGCCCCTGGGTTTGATCCTTAGCAAAGCAATGATGATGATGACGATGACAAAGAATAAAAAGCATAGGCAGAGATTTCTAAAAGAAATATGAGCACTATGTTGTACTCCATGTGACTGGATCTCCACATTTGACTGGACCTCTGGGAAGGAGATTCAGGCAGTTGTCAGAAATTGTGGTCCTTAACGTTTAATGCTAAGTACGTGGAAAATGAACAACCTTATGCAAAAATGAGGCAATTATCAATGACGAGAATAAAAAGTATGTAAAAGGAAAAGTAATTGTATTTGACCACAAAGCTCATTTTTGAATAGTATTTATATTGCCCTAATAAGGTAAAAAAAAAAAATTGGTCTAAATGGAATTAAGATGTAAGAATTTTCAGAAAAGGAAAGGATATTAAATACTCATTTTTCACAATAAGAAGTCAATTAGTAATGCCTGAGGTAAAATATCAAGAACTGTAATAATACAGTTACTCAGAGAACTGTATTATTTGGAGAAATAGGATAGTTAAATAAAAATAAATAAGCCACAAAAAGAGAAAGTGGTTTTCTTGTATAAGGGAGGAAAGAGTAAGGTAGTCATCTGGTTTTACATAAACTTGTAAGAACCTTGTATATGTATTATAACTTTACATATAAATGTAAAATTGATAAAAAAATAAAATTAAAAATCTTGTGCTTTATCTAGTTCATTCATTCTTTATTCTTAGAATCCCTTAGCTCCAAACGTCTTTGAAATCTATAGCTTTCTGGTCAACAATTAGCTAAAAGAAGATGAGGCAAATAGATTTGATTTTTTTTGTTTGTTTTTTCTTTTGAAATGTAAATTTAGTAAGGAGTGTTGGGTTTAGGCATAACTTGGTGGTAGAGGTCTTGGATTCCATTCTTAGTACTGGAGAGAGGGAGAGGGAAGGAGGGAGAGAGAGAAAGGAGCGGGGAGGGGAACACTGATAGTGAGAGAAATCACTGTGGTACAGCCCATTTATTTACACTAACGCGAAGGCTTTTATTTTTTCAAAGACCAGTTTCTCATAATAGATAAATACTGGAAGACTATTATACATTTTCTCTTGGGGGCAATCAATAAAATCATATTATATTTAATAACTTTTAGACTTTCATGACATATGAAATCAGAACATTGTCTTCTAAAACTGATGTGTGTTCATAATGAAATTATTCCTTCTCAAACCAAATTCATTCTCAGAATTATTGCGTTTTTATCAGGATTATTAAAAAAACTGTGAAATTGAAAATAAGCTATGTAAACAAACAAATAAAAAAGGAAAATAAACAATGTATCCTACATAGAAACAACAACAAAAAACATCTTTCTAGTCAGCCATACACCAATCAATTACAGTCATGAAATTGCTCACAGTCTGGTATGGGTTGGTGAAGTAGAAATATATGCAAGTAAAATAGAAATGGGCGATTATTAGACAAGATGGCCAGAGTTCAAGCAGGGCTGTGAAAATAAAATAGACAGTGTACCTAACTTCTTGATTGTAGGGAGGGCACATTTCTAGCAGAGAGCCCTGTTCTGAAAGGTCAGGAAGCTAGAAGAAACAAAACGTGAACTCTTGGCTCAGCATATAAATGGACACCTGGTTAAAGGGATTCTATGCCAAGTGAGTGCCAGGGCAAGAAGGGGCCAATCCACAGTGCATTTGATAGGTGTATGTGGGCAGTATAGCCCTGGGAGATGGAAATTGAACAAGGATGGCTGGGGTGCAGGCTTGGGAAACAAAGTCAGAAGGTTGGACTTTTGGGAGGAAGAACGGGCCTAGGAGAAACATCTAGACAGAATGGGGAGCCACTGAGGCATCAGAGGTTTTTCTGGAGGACTATTATGAGGATCAGGTGTTAGTTGCCAGCAAATTCAGTGAGTAGATGGTTTGTTACTTTGTGCTTGGCCTAGATAGTCTCACTGTCTTTTTATTTTATTTTCTCTGTTCCACCGTAGGAGGACACAGTTAGAGGTGCCATTTTAGAAGCAGCAAGTGAGACCCCAAGAGACACTGATTCTGCTGATGCCTTAATCTCAGACTTGCCAGCCTCCAAAACAGTGAGCCTTAAATTTTGTTGCTTATATGTTTCAACAGTGTGTTTCATTCATTATTGTAGTGAAAACCGCATAATATGTTTATCTTTTAATCGTTTTAAGTGCATAGTTCAGTATTGTTAACTGTGTTGATATTTATCTCTAGAACTTTTTCATCTTGTAAAACTGAAACTCTACACTCTCATTGTTCTTGTCTTAGATTTATCTGCGCCACCCTCACCCCTTTGGAGAATTACCAGATATTTAAAGAACCAGCTTCTTCTACTTGAGTTCACCCACTTGGAGGAATTGAAAACCCCCAGCCAGGCACTTCGAGGTTCCAAATATTGGGATTTTCCAAAATCTGTTCATGCACTGGAACCAAGTTCTCAAGGTTATTCCTTTTACTGTTAGCACTTCAGAAAAGATCGGCAAGGGGCCGTATGAATTCACATCTGCTTTGAAAGAGGATCAATATAGCTTAGTGTTCTCAATAAAATAAAAACAGGGAACCAATTTAATTATTATGCTTCTGTTGAGCTTTCTATCCCCAAAGCTAATTATTTTCCAGTAAGGATCTCCACCTTGATTATAGCCCATGTTATATAAAATTTAGAATTCAATAACGTTGCATCTGACTTTAGGGAGCCAAGCTTGGCGAACACATTTTGATTAGCTAAAAGTTCTAGTGAGCAGAAACCCTGATAAAAACCAAGAGAGCAAATGAGCAAGCAGGCAGGGAAGGAAGGAAGGAGGGAGGAAGGTAAGGAGAGCAACTGGGCTTTAGGATAGGAAGTTTCTAAGAATTTCTTTCAGTATGAACACATTTCACACATATTAAAGGTAGAAGTGGGCATCACAGCTCAAGTCAGCCTTATTCCTCTCTGTTTCAGACATCGTGGTTGCATCTCAGATAAATGGATCTAAACTTCCAGGGCATCTGAGTGAATTCAGTATGCTGGCTATGATTCCAGTCAGCTTCATTTTATTCATCATCTCTGGCACCATCTCTCCAGATCCTTTCTATGGGTCACTAAGTAGATGAGGGAAAGAGGAGTAAATATGGGAGGTGACAGTACCTTCTAGTATTTCCTCCCAAACCTTGTGTCACAGGTGATAGGGAAACCTGTCAAAGCTCTGAGGAAAGGCTGAAAAGCAAACTCTGAAATGGGGGTTAACATGCAGGAAATTTGTTAGAGGATGGTCTTGAAATCAACACCAGTGGAGGAAGGTGATTAACTTGCTCCAGTTTGTTTGAGGTCGTTCTAGTTTTAGTATTTCAAGTCCCCATATCATAGGAAACCCTTCAAATCATGGAAAATCAGGCTACTTGATTACCCTAGAACAGTGGTGGCGAATCTATGGCATGTGTGCCACAGCAGGCTATTTGTATCATTAAAAGCTCTAAAAGGTTCGCCATCACTGTCCTAGGACCTCTGGAACTGGGATAGTCTTTCAAAGATTACGTGCCATTGTTGTTGCTGCTAGGGATTGAACCTAGAGCCTCACGCATGATAAGCATGTGCTCTACCACTAAGCTGTATCACAGCCAAGAGATCTCTTGAATTGTGACCACGTGTACCTTTATGCCCCTGCACCAACTACTTGTTGCATAGTGGATGTCCCCCACCATCCTGGAAACACAGCCTTGGATGAGGTGGTTCTCTTCAGCCAAGAGCAACTTCTGGAGAAGACTCAGTTGTGATCTGTCAGTTGCCAACATTTTTAGCAGCCATGTAAATAAGTGCTCCAGTTCTGAATCAGGTGGGATCGAGAGGTATTTGATTTTGCTCTAAGTTATGTTCAGGGCTCCCAGGAACTTCTGCATCATGATGGCTCCAGTTATGGATCCGTTTGGTCTCTTCCAGAGCAGTCATTGCAGCTTTTAGAATTGGAGGCCCAAGAGTAAATGGTCACTCTCCCCAATAGCTGCTACCAAATCCTTGGCACTTGGGGAATTCTGGCCAAAGGTTGTCTATTTGAGGAGCTTTCTTAACCTTTGACAGGAATATGTTACCAGTCAGGTAGTAGAAATCATGGTGGTTGCAAACCCATCTTCCCTCTTCATTTCAGCCATTTTGAGGAGTGGCTTTGACAGGTCATCAAAGTCTACCATTGCTTAAGCCACTACAGTCCCTTCTTCATGCAAATCCTGGCATAACCAGTCTCTTGTGTGTGGACCTCCCTATTGCACACCTATATGCTTCGGGTGGGTGGAGACAGTATTAGATTTCTGTCTTTTTGGATTCTCAGAGTGAACATAGCACCTGGCCTAATATAGCTGTTGAACTGATAGGCAAACTCTTTCAGGCTAGAGATATAACTACCCATCATTTACATTAACCACGTGGCCATTCCCTCTTCCCCACTCAAACTTCTAAAATAACAGATTTATGGAATCAGGAGAAAACCCCGTACAGAAGCCTCTGCCTTCCAAAGTTTTCGATGGTCAGTGTCACTCATTGCTATTAATCACTCGTATTTTGGAATCTTGCTATAATCATGTATGTGAAAATCATGATAGTGACACAAAAGTTTAAAGACTTACTTCTGTATTTTTGTTTCTCAATATGAAAGCATATGGGATTCCTGTTGGGCACAAATGGCTCTATATTTCCTAAACCCATCTAAAACAAAATGTGTAAGTCAGGATCTTCTGCTCTGAATTCTATATGGCTTTAATTAATTCACAAAGTGAGTAAATGTATTTTCCATTTAATGGAAAGGCTTTTGGCAGTAGGATCACTTACTTTGCACTAGTTAATGGAGCATTAAGAAAAAGACAGAGAACTATTAATCATATTTGAGAACACGTCTAGCTTTGGGGTTAGGCTATTTAACCACTTACAGCACCTCTTATAGAAACGATGCAACATATTCAAACAATGCTTGTCCTACTATGCATATTATCATATTAAAAATAATAAACAAAGATATGTTAAAATTATCTCTAAAACAGTCTCTAGTAAAACTAATAGAAAAACTATAATCTCCTGCTGCTTCCCACTTAAAAAATCTTATCAAGCATGAAACTTTACCAGTTGTCATATCTGCTCTAAGCAAAACGAGCAGAAAGAGAAGAAATGTTAGAATTCTTGGTCATAGGATTTGTAGGAAATGTTGTTGTGTGTTCTTTAAAAAGGAAAGGGAAACTGTAAATTCCCTCAACAAAGATGCCGTGAATAGCCTGAAGGCAGTTTCTTTAAGAAGTACTGCTTTATGCTTCCAAAGAGATTCCACCTTTCATGTTACCATTGATCTCTACCCTACATAGTGAGGGTACTGCACATAACACCAAGGTCATCTCATCTCCCAGTTTATAAAGATTGGCTTTCACATTGGACATGTGGGGCAGTGATGAATGTCACTTCATTTAGAACAGATGGGAACATCCTGGCAGAGTCAGAGACTGTATTTGGCAAACCTGGGACTAGTTCTTGAGGAATGAGATGGTGTTGGGTGCCTTCCAAGAGAGTGCAGCAGTCTGAGTGACTTAAATAACAGAAATTTATTTTCTCACAATTCTGGATTCTGGAAGTCCAAGATTGAGATGTTGGCAGCATTAATTTCTTCTGAGGCCTCTCTCCTTGGTTGCAGGTGGCTGCCTTCTCACTATGTCTGTGTCTGTCATCCTTTTGTTTGTGTTGTCTTTATCCTAATATGTTCTTCCTTTAAGAACACCAGTAGTGTTGAATTATGACCTAAATGCACCATTTTAATTTTAGCTGACTTACGGTAATATTCTGACATACTGGGGATTAGGGCTGCATCATAGGAACTTGGAGGGGGCAAAATTCACCCATAATAGGAGATTTTGAAATTCTTCTAGCTTTGGGAATGTAGCTTTTCTTCATTCACTGATTCATTGCAGTTATTCATTTCTTGAACACGTAACTGTGAATCTCCATTGTAATAATTATAATTCACTATGGGTAGGTAAGGTGATTAGAGTTCATATTGTGACTTAGCAAAATCAGAGAGGTAAATGAAAATATCTTTAAGGAAGCACCAATTCAGCCAAGATCTGAAAACATGAAGGGGTGAAGAAAGTATCTTAAGAAAACAATATATATATGAGGACACCATGTTAATGTGCAAAAGAAGGTCACTATGGCCAGACCAGAAAGATGGGGGATGGGGGGCTGGGACCATATGAGCCTGGAGAAGCAAATAAAAGGCCAGATGGGCTGGATGTTGTCAGGTAAGTAAAGGATTTTGTGTTTGTTTGATGAGTGGTGGAAAGTCATTAAAGTATTTTGAATCTGGAGAGGGTGACGAGAGTGGGAATAATTATACATCTATCACTTTGACTAGTGTGTTGAGAATGAAGTACAGATAGTGGTAGAGAGGAAGTGGGGAAGCTAGTCAGGAGGTATTTCCAAAGGTTTGGAGATGATGAAGAGACAGAAGTTGTTAGGTTCAAAAGTTCAGAAAGTAAAATCAAAAGGATTTAATAAACGATGGCTTAGACATGTGTGTTGAGGGAAGGCAAGGAAGGAAGAGTTGAGAATGGTTACTGGGGTTCAGCTTTAGAGCTGGATGGCTGCTGAAGCTCTTCTCTGAAAGAGACCGAATAGGATAGCACATGGTGTTGGAGGAAAAAAAAAATCACGTTTTCCTTTGGATCATGCTGAGTTTGAGATAACTTTAAGATATCCAAAAGACATAAAGTAGACGATGAGATGTGCAGATCTGGAGTGAAGACCAAAAGTTTGGGCTGAAGACACAAATGTTTGAGTAATTTACTTATGGGAACTGAAAAGGAAAGATGTGGATAAAATCAGCCAGTGAGAGTTTGCCATGAGAAGAGGAGTTGTAAAATCAAGCCTTGAGGAACCGCAACATTTGAAGATCAGAGATGGACGAGCCCTCGAGGGAGATCAGGCAGGGGCACAGAAACAGGTAAAAGGAAAACCAGTTGTATATAGTGTCACAGTGTGAAGAGCATGTTTTGAGAAAATGGATACAATTAATCTAGTGTAGTGATGTTGAAAGACCAAGGATTTCAAGTGCCTTTTGCATTCATTGACTTAGAGGTCTTCTGTGATGTGATGGGACAGAATTTACACAGGAATGGTTGGAGAGTGATGAAAGGTAAAGAAACAGAATTGGACTTCCCTAGAAGCAGACCCTGAGACAAAGATTTGAGTTCAAGGAACTTATTTGGGAGGCAATCCCAAGAAGCAACAGTAAAGGGAGAGAGAAAGTAAGAAAGGAAGGAAAGAGGTAGGAAAAGAAGGGAAAGAAGTAAAGGGTGAATACTGAATAAATTATTGCTGGACTGAACTGGAGTTCAGTCCTGCTAAGGGCCTCTGGGTTATAAGATAGAATGGAGTTATGTCCATCCTCACTCAGGGACTAGGAAGTGCATATTTATTCTCCAGCCCCCATCCATCACTGGCTGACTGATGTTCCTGGGAGGGACAAATTCCCCAACACTTCATGAGTGCCAGTGCTGGACTGATGAGAAGTCCTCACGTGGAGTGTCCTGGGTGCTTAAAGTAAGATACTACTGATCTATACTGGGAACTGAGTGTTAAGAGGTGTTGGGTGGAATGCTGATTTTATCTGCCTCTTGGGAGCATGGGTAACACAAAATGTGGAGATGTGGGGTAGGAGGATGATTTGGAATTGACAGGATTGAAATATGCTAAGTGATATTATCTTGTCGTTTTAAATAAAGATAATGTCCATGTGAAGGAAATGAATGAGAGTGAGAGGGTGAGAATTTACAGAAAAAAAAAAGAGATGGTTGGGCAAGCTGACCGCTCATCTTTTGGATGGTTCTCGATAGATATACTCACTTCTGTACTCTGGGTTTTCTTCATTGCTGCACCATCTGCAATCATGATGATTACCTGTATGTGCTGACTGGAAAAATTTCTGTAAATGATATAAGAATCATGTGTATGAACTGTTTTCTTGTACAGCTTTTAATCTAAAACAGTCTGCTAAGTTAAACAGGAAGGACTAAAGGATGAGGCATGCTTGGCTGTTTTAGGGGATATTCAAGTGGCCCTGATGTGGAAGAATTTCATTTTCAAATGGAAGTAATAGGCTAACATAGTCCATCCACAATGTTATATATATTCTTCTGGGTGATTGAGATATATTAAAAGATGATGTAAGCTGAATTTTTAGATCAGTCTTTTCAATTTACACTAAATTCTTTATTCTAGTATCACTATTGAGTTTGTTCTCGGCCAAAAAATACCTTATGTCCGAGCCAGCAAAAGCTTTTAGTCTCTGCTTATTTGCATTCCATTTCTTAAGTTTAGCCAGCCAAATCAAATATGTGTTTGGCAATTTGCAACAGCTCTGAATACTTGCTGATCTTTGCCATTGCAGTATCTTGTTTTAAGGAACAATCATTAAAGTGTGTCCAGTAAGGTTTATCTTAGATTTTTATTTTTGTGGTTTCATCTCCATTTATCATTATATATTTCATTTAACAATTTTTTGTGGAGCTGGGTAATGAACCCAGAGCCTCTTACATGCTAGTAAAATGCTGTGCCACTGAGCTACATCCGTAGTCCCCTTATTCAATCATTTTAATAAGTATTAATTGGATGTCAGTGTTTAAAATATAATAATGAATAATAAACAAAATACAATAAATGATTCAAGCGTGTTTATATGAATGTTGATCATTCATTCACTTCTTTATTATGTTGTTTTTAGGTGGTGCAAATCACAGGAAATGCAACTAAAGTAAAGACATTTATTGCTTATTACATGAAGTTTATTGGTGTGTGGTCCAGGATTAGCTCAGCAGTGGAGTGAAGTCAATGAGAGCCATGCATCGTACCTTCCATGTTCATATTGGCCCAGTTCTAAATATAACATCAACCCAAGAGAATATTCAAAGCGGAAAGTAGAGGAAGGAGAAAAAGGGCATTCTCTTCGTGTAGATTTTAATTTTTATTTTCCCAATAGCTCCCCAACAGGGGTTGGAGTTGTAGCTCAGTGAGAGAAGTTGTGCTTAGCATACACAAGGCCCTGGGTTCAAGCCCCAACACCCCCCTCCACACACACCTCCCCAACAGACTTCCCATTCCATCTCTTTTGCTGGAACTGAGGCACACACTCATCCCTCAATAAATCACTGCCCTAAAAAACCGCTGTTGTTTGTTTGTTTAAATCCCCAGTTTTAGGGATTGAACCCAAGGCCTCAGGCATGCTAGGCAAGTGCTCCACAGCTGAGCTAAATCTCCAGCCCAGGACTACTGTTGTGGTTTAGACACATTGTGATTTAGAATTCAAGGGCCACTTGACCACGAGGTTGGAGTCTTTATAAAATATATAGAAAACAAATACATAATACCAGTTTGTGGAATGAGAAACTTAAAATCTCTCTTTTTCCCGTCTCCATGAGAAACGGTTTCCCCACATTACTATGTTGTTTCTATAGTTATTATAGTGCTTACACATTTAATTTTCTAATCACCTGTCTTCATTTTACTTTGTCCCCTCATTATTTCTTCCTCTGTTTATCATTGCATTTTTCTCATCTTTCATCAACCGTCTCAGAGATCCATTTTTTGCTTCATATTGTTTGCCATTTTCTATTCATCAATTTCTAATCTGCCAATAAATATTGAACACAAATATCTACATACATGCTTAATGCGAGGTGGCTTATATTTATGACAAGAATGGAGACCATTCGCATCAGTACAGAGAGTACTGAGTTGAGGAACATGTGCCTGCACTCAGGCTGCTCAGGTTTTGATCCTGTCTCTACCAATTACAAGCCTTGCAATCTTAGGAAAAACCTTTAAATTTCTCTGAGCCTCAGTTTCTTTATTGGCAAAATAGGGGTAGTAGTAGCACCAAATGCATTAGATGAATGTGAGAATTAAATTTGATAATATAAAAGCACTTAGCACATTTTAAGTACTCAAACTTAACTTTTACTATGTCTACAGATAAGAGTGGGATGAGAATTAATGGCAACTTTCATTTTCCAATATTGTTTTATTTTGTTAACGTGGAATTAATTTATGTATTACTTAAGAAAAATAAAGGTAAAGGGGAACTAAAAATATTATCTTATTTTTACCAGTAAATGTTTGCAGTACATAGTGATTACATTTAGCTTGGGAATTTGATACATGTACATATTGCGTCTCGATCATTTTTACTCCACTATAACCCACCCCCGCTTCCCCAGGTCCCTGTCCCATCCTTCCTGAGACTATCTCCCTGCTTCTTAACATGGTTCTTTAGTTTGCTCTTCAATTTGTTTCTATTTGGGGTCTCTCAAATTCGACATATCAAGTGATACTCAACCTTTTGTGACTGACTTATTTCACTTAGCATTATGGTCTCAAGATCCATCCTCTTCCTTACAGATGACTCAAAATTATTTTTCTTTATGACTGATATATATACATATATATATGTATGTGTGTGTGTGTATATATATATATATATATATCTCACATTTTCTTTATCCATTCATCTGTTAATGGGCACATAGGACACTCCCATGATTTAGTTGTTGGGTGTTATGTTGCTACAAACATGGGTATGCATGTACCACACTAGTAGGATAACTTTAGTTCTTCAGGGAAGATACTCAGGAGAGATACAACTGGGTCAAATAAAATTTCTATTTTTAGTTTTGTGAGAAATCTGATTTTAAAAGTGGTTGTGCTGGTTTTTATCCTCGCCAACAATGTAGAAGAATTCCTTCTTGCCCACATCCTCACCAGCATTTGTGTTCTGAGTCTTCGATAACGGTCATTCTTACTGGAGTAAAGTGGGATCTCAGTGTTGATTCACATTTCTCTAATGGCTAAAGATGCTAAACATTTTTTCATGTTTGTTGGCCATTTGTATTTCTTCTGTGAAGCATCTGCTCATTTAGACTGTGCATTTTTTAGTTGGGTCTGTGATGGGCTTATTATTGTGGTTAACTTCAGCAGGAGCGCCCAGCGGGATTGAGTTCGTGTGGTTCTGGGCGTAGCGAATCCAATCGAGAACTGTTGCTGACACAGCATAAAGGAGAACTGGAGCAGAAGATAGCGGCCGGCTGTTTCTCAGGAGAAGCTCTGCTGTGGCTGGTTCTCCTGAAGGGAACGTGGTTGTTCTCGTTGCAGAAGGAGCTCAGGGCTTTGCTGTTATCGGGGATGGCTGCTGTTTGCTTCAGGGGAGCTCTGGTCTTCATCTCTGTTGTGAGCATTATATCCTGGTTCCACTATAGATTTCTTCAGCCTTTTAGTGCAGATATGGACTTACATGGGACAGTGCTGTGGGCTCCCGGCCCTTGATTGAATGTTTCAGGTCTCCAGTGTATAGTGGATGTTCTGCACTCTTCCTGCATTTGGTTGATGGGTGAATGTTGTAATTCGTAAGTGTTCTGTATTAAATTTGCTCTATTGCAAACCACTGACTCTAGAAAAGTAACCAATACAGGGTCTTTTATTTTGGTGGGTGAGAATGAATTTTTTATATGTTTTTAAAACCTGAAGAGTTGAGTTTGAAATTAAGTAAATAAATGATATTTGAGTTGATTGCAATTGAACAATAGTCTATTATTGTCCATAACCTCAGTATTTCCCACATATTCCATACCATCAGCATTACTTTACTCTTATTTGAGGCATGGATATAGGAGGCTTTGACTGCCATTAGCTTTATATTTGAAATGACAAAATCATGTCTCTTATGAGAATTTTGTTAGCAAATGTATTCTTATGAGATACGTATAGTACAGTCTAATCAGTGCTGAGAACTTTGTAACACTGAGTTTTGTTTTGAAATGATGTCTGTTCTTGGGCTCTGACTCCCAGGACTTCGTGTATATTTTTGTCACTCATGATTAGGATAGAAGTAATTATAAAATGACTTGCTAATCTCTCTGATTTTGAGGAGGTGTCACTATTTTTTGACTAGTGCTAGTTTCCTTTAGGAGTGGCCTTGGTCTTATGGTGACTCAAACATGTTTCCTAATTAACTGAGTATTTGAGTTGGAACTAAGTTATGAAAACTTGCACAAAAGGGGATGTGACAGTGTTTTTTAAAATTAGCATTCACAGTAAAGTACCCATTTTACATTTTTCACCATACTGTGCTTCTGATTTTCAGTCACAAAACTGGTCCATGCTCATCTCAATGAACTCATCAGTGCGTGGAATCACCTTTGTATCCAGATGTCTGACATACTCTCTCTCGTTTCAATACAGACTACATACAGATTCTCTGGTTTTAGTTCTCAGAACTTCCTGAGCAGCAGTCAACTACTGTTGCCTCAGTCATGCTAGGTGTCCCTGATAGGACTCATAATACACTCTTTCTTCAAAATATTTATAGTGATTACTATGAATTCACTTATGTTGTTAACTACTTTATTTATAAGTTCTTGCTGCAACTTTACAACAGTCTTCTGAAGTTGTTATCCTTATCCTCATTATAAAATGGACTCTTCTAAGTTTAAAGACATATCTGAGGTCACTGACATAGTAGAGAAGGAGCCAGAATTCCACAACAGACTGAAATTCTGCACTTAACCTTAAACGTTCTCTCCACTGTCACTATTTGGTGAAACTACTACTTGGGTCCTAATGTTAAACAAAATCAAATGTAGATCCATAGATAGAGTCCTGGGTTAAAGGTACCCAAATTTTACAAGTGCCCATACCTGAAATTTAAGTTGAGGAAAGGTCTGTGGTTATAGGAGATGCTGTGATTACCTGCACTGTATCCTCCTGGCCTAGCCTGGAGGTCATCTGCAGACAATTATTTCTCTCTGCTTGAGGCATTCTCTGGCCACAGGAGCAAGTAGGTTTGATGGGCCAGGAAGAAACTGCCCCTGGGGAAAATTTCAATCAATGAAGGATGAAATTTACTAGGTAAATACCCCAGTTTCCTCACCCCTCAAGTTAGAAAATTCTGAGATATGCGCCATGCAGTCTCAAAAATGGTCCCAGTGGTACTGAACCTCAGTTGTCCACTGCAGGCCTCTATTCATTAATTTATCCAGAACTGGGTTTCCTTTTTCCACCATCTCACTTTTCTGTTCCTTTACAACACTGAGATCATCTCCCAAATTAATTTCTTGCATGAAAATCTGGTGTCATGGATGCTGTTGGCGGGTGACACAAACTAGGGCAGTGACATAGAGCATAATGGAAGTATTTCAGGTACAGGAGATCATGTGGATATTATGCATATATCTCACTGACAATTTATCATAGAGATTGCATCTATTTATCTATTTATTGATCTGTTTGTCAATATATTTATCTATCTTTTTAAAACCCTGTCAGATGAGAAATGGCCTCCAGGTTACCACAGGTGACTCCACTTGAACCCCTCTTACTCTAGGCCCTTCCCTGGATTGCAGAGTAACTGCTTCCTGGAGAATGCACTGGTGAATAGTGTGACTTCTGTGGAGTACAGGAAAAATCCCAAGTGTTGAGATGGAGAAGGAATAGTACCTACCAGCATCTGGGGCACCACCTGCTTTTGCTATTGTTGCTGTGAGTAATTCTGTAAGGATTGCCCTGGAAGTTCCCTCCATGCTGTAACCTGAGGGCCAGAATCAAGTTTATTCAAAGTAGCCACTTGTAAGCTGGGTGGACAACGCCCAGCTTATCTGCTCACTCTAACGCAAGACTTGAAAAGAGCCTCTTGCTGGGACAGATGACAAAAATGGTTTAATTTTAGCACAAAGTCAGCACTAGATGTGCAATATGGTTTCAAGTCTTTTGCCTGTAAAAGGCACCTCAAAGGTCCAATGACAGAAGTGACAACATAGAGGAGCCAATTCCATAATTAATGGATGATGACTGACTTCTCAAATTCCATCATGATTGCATGGAGACTGGTGTTGGCCTCACCTCATGAGCTTTGCTTAAAACAAAATACAGCATCACGCTACTCACCCTGCGACTAGCTAGAATCCGAGAACACTGAAATGTTAATCCCTGGTCTAAGGGATTTGGGGCCTAAAAGTATATTCAATATCCCAGCTCTCAAGCCTTATAGGCCCTAGAATTCCTCCATGTGACAGATATAAACGAATTGCCTTGATATCTGGGATCCTACAACAGAAAAAAAAGTGCACGTTTTGGTCTTATGACTTTCCTGGAAGACGATTATACAATGAACTTGCAGGGTAAGACTAGATCCAACTGTTTTGCACTCCTATCATTCACATCTGCCCTCACATGTCATCTTAGGGAGGCTCTTTCTACTGAGATGTCTTGGGCTCTAAGCAATAGACAAACTAACTCAACTGGAATAAATAATAAGGGGATGTGCTAGCTCCCATAATAAGAAGTCTGGAGGTAACATGACTCTGAGGTAGAACAACAAATTGCCTCAAAAAGTTCTGGGATCCAGATGGCTTGCATCTTTTTGCTCTCCCATCTTCCAGAAGTCTCCAGACAACTTTCCTTTTAATGTCATAAGCCAGAATTTTCTCATTGTCTCAGTACTAATCCAGTTACTGGCAAGAGGGATAGAACAACCACAGTTAGCTCAAATTAGTCAAGACTTAGTGCCTTCTGGGGTGAAGACAGGCCTGGCTTTCACTGAAGCATATGGGCACTTGATTTGGAGAAAACTAGCACCCTTTAAGTAAATAAAAAGGTGGTATGGCTCTTGTGGGGCAATCAACAGTGGTATATATACTTTCCATGGCCAACCTAAATTTTACTCCACCTCCTCAATTCCTTCCTCACTACTATGCTCTTTTGTTTTGTTTTATAGTTCTTATACATTCTGAAAACTGTATTATTTGTGAACTTATTTATTTTCTTCACCAAATAGTGTAATGTATGCTTCATGTGGGAAGTGAGTTTGAGGGCAATCAATACTTGTTGACTGACTGACTGACTGAATAGTCTTTGTAAGGACATATACTAGAGAGACAAAGATAGTGACAAGGACAGTATAATAAAGCTTGATTGTGTCAACTTATTGGCTTGGGGTCACGCAGGGAACTGGAGCACACTTTTGCATGTGTTTGGGTGATCATGGAGGCATGACCTTGAGTACTCCATATGGTCCCTTGCTCATTCTTCTCCGGTGCTGCTCCCCTTCTCTGCTTTCAGGCTGCCAAGAACTAACCAGTTTTGCTCCTCCAAGCCCTTCTGTCATGATGGTTCTGCCTTGAAGCCATTCAATCATGAACTGAATCCTCCGAGACATGAATTAAACTAAATCCCTTCTCCTTTAAATTGTGGAAGTTGGGTATTGTGTCTCAGCAACGGGAAAGTTGACTAATACAGAAAATTGGCACCGGATAAGTGGCATCACTGCTGTGACTGTACCTGAACATATGGTTTAGAAGCCTTTGTAACTAGTTCTTAGAAGGAGTTTGGAAAAATTTGGAGATGTGGTGTAGGGAAGCCTTATAGTGCTGTAAGCAAAGCATGATGGGCATTTCTGGCCACAGTTTAGAAGACCAGAATGCATATAAAAATGCAGACAATAAAGGCCAGGCTTCAGGGGATTTAGTTGGGAACAAGGATTTCACTGGTAGCTGGGCCGGAGGCTGTGCATATTACATTCCTGCAGAAAAGTCGTCTATGTTTTGCCCATGTCCTGAGAATTTGCAAGGGTTTGAGGTTAAAGATGGCAGACTAATTGAACTGGCGGATAAAATTTCAAAAGTGCCTAATATTCAGGCTTTGGCATGGGTACTACTGGCTGCTTTCAGCTCAATTTATAGAGATAGTCAGGGACAAAAATCAGAGCAGAATAAAACGCCTTATATTTTTGGAACAGAAAGAATCATATGTATATTTTGGGCCAAAGGAGATGTGATTGCTGCATAGATTAGTGTCACTAAAAGAAAAGAAGTATTTTGTACAGACAGAGAAGAAGAAAGACGCCTTGAGGGTATCTCAGAAATCAGGAAGACCTCATTCTTTGCAAGATCAAGGGTGTAAAAATGTAAACATTTCGTTTGAGAAGACAGTCCCTGGGATACCTACTCAAGAAGCAGCTCCTAGGGAATTGGTTTCCTGAATTTATTTCACCATTATCAGCCATCCCGGCATTCAGAGACTGCTGCTGCCATGATCCATGGCGGCCTGCTGCTGCTCCCACTAACAGCAGACCATGGCATTGTCCATGTGATGTTAACTTTGCCAACATACAAGATGTAAGAGTTGTGGAGTCAGAGGAGCTTCCACCCAGATTTCAGAGAAAAGCCTGGGAGTCCAGGCAAAGAGATCCTCAGAGGGGATCACGAAGAGGTTGGAATGAAGTAAAAGGTTCAGTAGAGATCCCAGGAATTCAGAGATGCCAGGAAAATGAAACACCTGCCAAGGGAAGCTGCAGGCTGTGATAAGAGACAGGCCAAGAGAGAGACCCTTTGAGCCACAACCAGAAAGGCCAGAGGGGTAGGGCTGCCTGAGCCATTTGTTTGCTTTTTTCTTAATTATTTTAAAATTTTTTTATTATTACATTTGTATTACATAATGATTACATTTATTGTACATATACAAAACACATCTTAATTTTTTGTCCGCTTCCCTGTTTCTCCCAACTCTTCTCCCCCCATTTGTAAAAGCTGTATTTCTATTTTTAACTCATTTTTAAAAATTCATTTTCTCCTCTTTCCCTCTTGCCTCCCTCCATCTGTTGTTCTCCTTCCCACTTGAAAAAGATCTCTTTACTTCCTAATATCTACCTTTTGTTTTGCTCATATTTATACTGTGGATTTCTCATGTAAGAGAAACAATGTGATATTTAAGCTTGTGTGTCTGATTTATTTCACTGAACATTATGGTCTCAAGGTGCATCCATTTACCTAAAAATGCCTCAAGTTTATTTTTCTTTATGGCAGAGTAGTACTCTATCGTACATAAATACCACATTTTCTTCATTCATTCATATGGGCTGTTTCCAGGATTTAACTATTATAAATTGTGCCACTGTGAACATGGGTATGCATGCATCACTGTAGTGTGATGACTTTAACTCTTTCAGAAAGATATCTAAAAGGGGAATAGCTGGGACAAGTGGGATTTCTAGTTTTAGTTTTTTGAGGCATCTACACACTGCTTTTCCATAGTGGTTGTATTGGTTTACACTCCAACCAACAATGAAGAGGGGTTCCTTTTTCCTTGCAGCCTATTGCTTGATTTCTTGATGATATCCATCTTTTTTCTGGAATGAGGTGGGATCTTAGTGTTGTTTTGATTTGCATTACTTGAATGGCCAGTGATGTTGAACATTTTTTTCGTGTATTTATTAGCTGTACTTCATCTGAGAAATATCTATTTATTTTAGATGCCAACTTTTGGATTGGGCCTTTGAATTTTGGGGTTCTAATTTAATGAGTTCTTTATATATTCTAGAGGAAGCAGCTGTCTGAGGAGCAACTGGCAAAATTTTTTTCCCATTCTGTATGCTGTCTCTTCACTCTGTCGGTGGTTTCCTTTAGTTTTTAGTTTTTTATTTTAAAAATTACTTTTTCAATTTCATTCACTGATATTGGATTATTCAGGATTTTTATATCTTCTTGGTTCAGATTTGGTTGTTCATATGTTTCTAGAAATCTATCCATTTCTTCTGAATTTTTCATTTTATTAGAGTACAATGTACTCTATGTTCTCCATGTAGTTACCAATGATCTTCTGGACTTCTGCAGAATCTGGTATGATTTCGCCCTCTTCATTTCTAATTGCATGAATGTTGGTCTTTTCTTTCCTTATTTTTATGAGGTTGGCTAAATGTTTGTTTATTTTGTTTAATCATTCAAAGAATCAACTCTTTGATTCATTGATTCTTTGTATTGATATTTTAGTCTCAACTTCATTAATTTCTGCTCTGACCTTTAAAATTTCCTTCTTCATTCTAGCTTTGGGTTTGGATTATTCTTTTTTTTTTTTCTAGAACCTTGATGTGCATCATTAGGTTACTTACTTGAGCTTGCTCTGTGTTTCTGATGTGGGAATTCACCATCATAAGCTTAGAACTTCCCTCTGATGTAGGAATTCACCATCCTCTTAAGACTGCTTTCATTGTGTCTCATAGGTTCTGGTATGTTGCATTGCCATTATTGTTTGATTGTAAGAACTGTCTAATTTCTTCTTTAATTTCATCTGTGGCCCATTGATTATTCAAGAGGGTATTATTTAATTTTCATGTGTTTGCATAGTTTCTGTGGTATCTTTTGCTATTGACTTATAATTTCATTGCACTATAAGCTGAAAATATGCAGGAGATAATTTCAATTCTTTTGTGTCTACTTAAGCATGCTTTATGGGCCAATATGTGGTCTATTTTGCAGAAAGTCCTATATGCTGCTGAGAAGAATGTGTATTCATTTGTTGTTGAGTGGAACACTCTGTTGCTATCTATTAAGTCCATTTGTTCAAAAGTTTGGTTCAACACTAGTATTTCTTTATTTTATTTTTGTCTGGTTGATCTGTTTATTTGTGACAGTATGGTATTGAGTTTCCCCATTACAATTGCATTGGTTCTTATGCAATTATTCATGTCCATTAATGTTCATTTTGTGAGTTGAGTATGCCAGTACTTGGTGGGTATACATTTATACTTATTATCTCTTCTTGTTGAGGTATACCCTTAACCAATATGTAGTGACCTTCTTTATCTCTTCTGATCAGTCTTAGCTTGAAATCCATTTTGTCTGCAGTTAGGATAGCTATTCCTGCTTTTTTTCAGGTTCCCATTGCATGGAGTATTATTTTCCACCCTTTGACTTTCAGTTTGTGAACTTCTTTTTTGAGTTAAATGTACTTCTCAGATATAGCATGTAGTTGAATTTTGTTTCTTGATCCATTCTGCTAATCTGTGTCTTTCCATGGGTGAATTGAGACCATTCACATTGATGGTTATAACTGGTAGGTATTGACTTTTCTCTGTCATTATATTATTTTCATGCTGCTTGTTTCCTCTCTTTCCCTTGTGTTTGACTGTTCGCCTCACCTGGTGGTTTCATTCCATTGGCATTGTTACTTTCATTGTCTTTTTAAGGATATCCTTGAGAATTTTTGGAGCGCTGGTTTGTTGGTCATGATTTTCTTTAGGTGCTCTTTGTCATGAAAGTATCTTATTTCTCCATCAATTTTGAAAGATAATTTTGTAGGGTAGGTCCATCTGGGATGGGAACTGTTTTCCTTTAGAGCTTGAAACACCTCACTCCAAGATCTCTTTGAATTTAGGGTCTGTGTTGAGAAGCCTGCTGTAATTCTGATGAATTTTCCTTTATAGGTGATTTGTTTCTTTTCCCTAACAGCTTTTAAGATTCTCTTCTTGTGTTGAATTTCTGGAACCTTGACTATGGTGGGTCTCAACATGGTTCTTTTCTGATGATGGCTATTTGGGATTCTATATGCATTGATTAAGTGTATTTCAAATTATTTTTTCCATCCTTAGAAAGTTTTCTGCTATTACTTCTGTAAGTAGTTTTCTTTATGTCCTTTGTGCTGTATTCTGATTTTTCATTATTTTCCAATTAATCTTAGTCTTCTTTGCATCATCCAGCAGGTGCTCAATTCCTTTTCCATGTTCCCTTGTTGTTTGTAAAGTGTCTCTCATTAACTGATCGCCAACCACAGCTTTGTCTTCTAGATCTGATTCTCTATCCTCTGATTCTACTGCCCATACTTTCAGTAAAATTTTTAATCACCTGGATTTCTGCTTGAAACATTTTTATGGACTCCAATTCTTTTCTGTGCTGGGCATTCATTGTTTGTATCTTTTTCTTTAGATCATTAATTTTTGTTAGTATCTTCTCAAGACTCATTGATAATTTGTTTTATTAAGATCATTATGGCTTTAATTATCTCTGCTTTGAATTTGCCAAACATTTTCTTGATCTGTTTAGTTACTTCTGCTGTTACTGTTTCAGATATTTCAGGTGGGTGGCTGTTGATCACTTCCCCCTTGATGCCACCTGGATTTCCTTTGGGGGAGTTGGGAGCTTTGGGGGGCAGGTTGTCTCCTTATTTTCTCATTTTCTATTTTTTGTTTGTTTGTTTGTTTTCTGTGTTGAGGCTTGCAGATTGTTTATGGTGGGTCACTTTATTGTTAGTATTGAGACCTCTTTAGGTGATGACTACTTTTCAGAGGTGTCCTCTGCATGTAGCTCTCTATGGACCTTTGGGGCTGTTCCAGGATCAAACCACCTCTGTTTATTTGGGACAGGAGATTGCAGCCTCTTTATCCCAGTATCCAGTTCTTTGGGAATGAGCTGCCGTATTGTTTATAACTTCCAGGCAATGTAGATATTGACAAACAGAGAAAACCAATTGATAGCAATATCTAAGTCAGCTTGCCAAAAGTAAAATCAGCAACAATAGCATCATATAGAAACTGAATAGTGACAAACCCTAGGAACTAATAATGTACCACCCTTAACTGTGGAAATGAGATCTATAGTTAACAGTACAAACTCTAAAGAAAACAAGATATTGATATACAGTAAATATTCAATACAGGAATTTTACCTCCATTAACAATAGAACGTGTTCAACTGTAGTAAGATATAGTTAACTATCTACAGATTCATAATGGGTAATGGTTATACTAGTAAGGATAGAGGTTGCAGGGAATGGGAGAATGGAAAAAAAAAGTAATGGAAGATGGAGAGAATGTGATAAAAATTGGATCCTATTAAAGAGTAAAAGATAATTGGTAGTATTGGATAACAGTAACAGAAAAAGCCAACAAGGAAAAGGATAAATAACAAGGAATAGAGATTAAATTAGAGGGAAAAACAGAAAAAATAATAAGAATACAAATTGATAGAGAGATAACAAGAAAAGGAGGGAGAACCTAATGAAACGAATGAAACAAAGCAACATTTTAACAGAGGGAAGAAGAAAATGGGCGATTAAACCTCCAAACTCCCTGCCCCCCAAATAAAATATAATAAAAATTTAAAAATACAAATGGAGAGAAAATAAATGGGTCCAAAGAGCTAAGGAAACAAGGTGAGAAACCATACTATCGGATTTTAGTATAATAAAAAGAAAAGATGCACTGAAGGAGGCAGGAAGAAAGGAGTTACTGATGTCAACCCTCCTCCAACTTCAAGCAGTGCAAAGAGATGCCTTGGGAAAAGGAGGGGGAATTAAGTCCAGGCCTTAGACATCAAAACAGTACCAGCCCAACTAGGGTGAACCCAGGTCCCAGATATAACCCCACTACCCCTGGCCCCACACCAGTACCTGCAGACTGAACTGCAGGAAGCACAGCAGCCAAGAAGCTCACTGCCTTCATCATCCCTCTCCCAGCCTCTGTAGCAGTGGAAGAAGCTGGACTCCACCCACTAAGTTGCAAGGCACCAAGGCTAGTACCAGAGTTTGTTTTGAAGATCAGTGCTGGACCAGCTACAGCAAGATTCAACACCAGACAGAAACCAAAGTCCCGGTGCATAGGGCAAAGGTCAGAGACGGAGCCTCTAGACCTGTGCTGGCATGAGGTGGAAGCCTGTACACCAGTGGGCAGACTCGAGTTTCTGTCTACATCAGTGCAAGTTTTAGAGCACTCCACCCACTCAGCCCAGACTGCTCAGGTCCCTGCAGCTGTGCGTCTCGGATGGGACCGAGCTTAGCATCAGTCTTGGTGGCCAAGGACGTCCGCACCAACCTCAGGTAGCACAGCTGTCCCCAGGCCAGCGCTCACAGATGCAGCCTCTGGACCTGTTCCAGCACTTCCCTTAGAGCTCAGGGCCAGGCTGGCAAAACCTAACACTGAGTGGATCCTAATGGCCTCTTTCCCCAGGGCAGTGCCTGCAGACATATCTCTGGAATAGTGTTGGTGTTGGGGGCAGTCGCGCTGGCCAGTCTATCAAACTATTCTAGCCAATATCACCTGTGGCTGGTTACAGCGGCCCTGGGCCACAGATCCAACACAGCAGCAGGCAGCCCTTCACTGGGTGGGCCTTGGTCCTACCACCTGCTCTGCTCGTCTTGGTACATTCTGGGCTCAGGGTGTGCATTAGTCAGCTTTCCTGTCTCTGAGACTCCTCTTGCATCTTCCCTTCTTCCCTTCTTCCCACCATCAGGGAGCACTCAGACATACACATTTCACAAGAGGCTGATTTTAATTCCACATCACAGTAATTGGTTGATTGATCTTTCCTGTCTACCCCAATCCCCAGTGGATATTTCTGGAGACTTTGTGGATAGTCTTGAAGTTTCTGGCCTCAGGTCACTGGCTTCCCAGATCATCACTAGAAATGGTGGAGTTCTCCATTACTGTGTTGGCCTTCTCTCTTTCTTCACTTTATCAGAACTTGTGAGTACTCTGGGGGATGGTTTTTACTTTGAGTTCCCTTGAAGGGGTCTTTTTGTCTTCCTTGTTTTCTTGGGCACCTGGGAGGACATGAGGAGATCACAAAAGGACATTGGTCTGGGGAAGAGAGTGGACAAAGGATGGGAACAGGGTCTTCAGGAGAAGGAATACAGTCTCAGGAGGAGGTAGGAGTCCTGTGGAGTGTCAAGGGGAACGAGAGGAAGGAGCTTGGATGACCCATTCATTAACTTTGCCCTTGAATTTAGGTAGTGAAGGAGCCCTTCTCTTGTCCTTCATGAGGGTGCTTGGGTCTGCTTGTTCAGTATCTCCCCTAGGTGCTGCTGGTTTTTGACCCATCTTTTTGCTCAGTGCCTCCCAGTAGTCTACTCCAGGTGGGCCTGACCTCTCTTTATATACCTGTCCCTAAGATGGCCATGCCCTGGGACATGTTAGCTAGTGCCTTGTTAGGTCAGCAAGCCACTAGCTAACAGTAGCTATTGAGGGAGGGGCTCAGACAGCACAAAGCATCATCTGTACAGGAGGAAGAAGGGGTATGATGAGTCCAACATGTATGGTGGAGAAGGGAGGGATCTGTTTAGCATCCCCACAAAGCTCTCCCACACTTATCTTCCACCCTTTTTATCTCCCTATCCTCAGTACCACTGAATCACTGTGCAAGGAGAGGGTGATTCCACCACATTCTTGCCAAGGACACCTCTTTCAGTGGTACATTCTCTTCCTTCCATCCCTCCAGTATTATCTTGTGTGTGTATCTTACCTGATGTGCCTCCCTGCTAATTGGCCATATCTAGGACTACATGGAGATTTCCTCATCCTTCCCTCCCACAAATGCCCAAATACTGGAAATTTTTAAGAAGGCTCATAAATAATCAGTGAGTCATATGGGGGAGGAGGGTCTCAAGAGAATGAATCCATTGGATTGAGTGAACATTAAATATCATTTTATTTGATTCAGTAGTTCTATTAGAAAATAATATCTACCTGAACTTTCACCCTGAGCTTTCAATCAGCTGGAGGAAGATTCCACTTTCCTCCATTCTCACATCCCCTCCTGCTGTTCCCTTCCTTCCTCCCTCCCTTCTTTTTTTCCCTTTCCTTCTCTTCCTTTTCCCACCCTTCCCCTCCCTCTCATCCCCTTCCCTCTTTCATCCCTTCTTCCTTCCTCCCTCCCTTCCTCCTTCCCTTCCTCCCCACTCCCAGAGAGCACGCAGATACACATTTGCCGGTCCACCAGCGGTAGATTTTATTGCCACCATCACCGCAAAGGGCTGGTGTACAATTATCGGACTACCTCAAAGGCGGTACACAGACCGCTGGCAGCCTCTCAGGTGACCTCGACGTTTCCCGGCTCTCTTGGCTTGGCACTCCCGGATCAGCACACATGGGGCTGCAGTTCCGCGGCCCCGGGTGGACCTGCTCCTGCTCTGGAGCGCCTTGCTGCAATTTCTCTTCCGACCTCTCCTGGCTCGGGGCTCCCGGGTGATGGAGTGTGGGGCTGGAGTTCTGCGGCCTTGGATGGACCTGCTCCTGCTCTGGAGCGCCTTGCTGCAGTTTCTCTTCCAGCCTCTCCTGGCTCGGGGCTCCTGGGTGATGAAGCGTGGGTCTGGAGTTTCTCGGCCTTGGAGGGACCTGCTCCAGCACATCTTGGTGGTGTTTCTCTTGTGGCCTCGCTTGGATTGGGACTCCCGGATGATCGACCTTGCGGTTGAAGTTCCGCGGCCTTGGATGGACCTGCTCCTGCCCCGGTGCATCTTGCTGGAGTTTCTCATGAGGCAGGTGTGCACAGCTGAACCCCGCTGCCCCTTTCTGCCTTTTCTGTTGACCCACCCGAGTGGGGATATTCTGGGAGATGTTTTCTTTCCTGTCCATTGAAGGGATCGCTTGGCCCTGCCTGATCTCTTGGGCACCTGGAAAGACACAGAGATCACAGAAGAGCAGGGGTTTGGGGGAAGGAGCAGGAGGAGCAGTGGAAACAGGGGCTTGGTGAGAAGGGGTACAGTGGGGAACCGGGTGCGACTCTCGGGAGGATTGTCGAGGGGGCCAAGGAGAGGAGCTTGGGTTGTCGACTCACTTTGCCCTTCAGTTTTGGCGGTGTAATTGTGCGTCTCTTCTTTCTCACCAGTGTTCTTGGTCTCTTTTCAGCAGCTCTATGCCGCCCGGGTGGGTGTCTGGCCATGTCTGCTGTGCCAACTCCTCCCACTGGTCTGCCGGGTGTGGGCCTGGCCTCCCTTTATATACCTGTCCCTAAGGTGGCCACGCCCCTGGGCTTTGTTTGGTCAGCAAATCAACAGCCAATATTAGCCCTTTGTGGTGGGGAGAGGTTTGTTTAGACGTCACAAAACACCATCTGGACAGGTCTACGAGAAAGGGAGGGTATGGTGAACCCAACATGCTCTAGTTAGAGAAGGGGGGAATTTACCTCACACCTCTACAAAGCTTTCCCAAATTGATGTCTCACAGCTTTTATGTACCTATGCCCAATTTTAATGGATCACATTGCAGGGAGAGTGTGATTCCTCCACAGTATTTCCAGGAACACCCCCATTCAGTGGTACATTCTCTTCTGTCTCTCCCCCTACTATCACCTAATCTATATCTTACCCAATCGTCCCTGCTAACCCAACCCTGCGAACATAACCCTCTAAGACTATGTGAAGACGTGTGCATTTCTTTCCTCCTACCAATTTTTCTTACGCACTCTGAAGATCTCCTCCTCCTTGACTACCACTAGGGCGTGTCTGTTGAGATCCCCTCAGTTTTTTGTTTTCCAGTCTGGATCACTCCCTTCAGGCTGTCAGACTTCAGCAAATAGACTGACTCCGCTCGGCATCCTAGTCTTGTCTGAAACTGGAGGGACTTGCTTAACTCGGTAGGTGTACAACCCAGGCTTGCGTTTTAACGGTGTATGAAAAATGAAGTAGGTATTCATGTTCCAGAAGGTATCCAGGATGTTTGCATGTTCCTTAGATGCAAATATAGTCTAAGACTGATAAATTCATAGAGTAGAGTGGGGTGGGGTGGGGTGGGATTTTACAATATTGTCTTCATGGTTCTATTCAGTGCAACGGCGTTTGTTTTTTGCTTTTTCGAGACAGGGTCTTGTTATGTACTTCAGGCTGGCCTTGAACTCATGGTGATCCTCCTGCCTCAGCTTCTAGAGTGCAGAGATTATAGGCATGTACCACCAGAACTAGCAGTGTAACAGGTTTTTTACAAAAGTTTTGCAGACTGGAAAGGGAGAAGTAAAACTGTTTAGAGAAGATAAGATAGCATATGCTTAAAATTCTATTAAGATTTTTTTGTTTTTGTTTTTTGAAAAAGGATTTCATTTGCAGTTCAGGCTGGCCTTGAACTCACTATGTACCCTAGGCTGGTCTAGAACTTGTGATCCTCCTGCCTCAAGCCTGCTGAGTGCTGAAGTTACAGGCATGTACCACTATACCAGGCAAAATTCCATTAATTTAAAAAATGATTCTGGAACTAATAATTTTAGGAAGGTTACTGGATACACAGTCATTTTACTTGTATTCGAATACCTTTAGTGAGCAATTGGAAATTGAAATAAAATAGTACAATTTAAAATAGTGTTAAAATATGGATCAAAAGGGATAAAACTGATACAAGATGTAGAAGATCTGTACATCTGTATACTGAAACCTATAAAACTTTGAAAAGATCAGTTAATGAAGACCAAATAAATGAAGATATAAACCTTGTTGCTACTCAGAAGACTGGACATTGTTACAGTACCAATTCTTCTCAAAGACATTGATAGAGTCCATGCGATCCAAGTTGAATTAATCAGCTTTCCTGTGGCTGAGAAACAATACACCACAGCTCCAATTTAAAGGGCATGAGGTTTAATTTAGCTCACACACTCAGGGGATTTAGTGCATGGTTAGCGGGCTCCGAGGCAGAAATATGGTGGAAGGGAGTTATGGAGCCACGGTGCTTGGTTCATAGGTTCAGAAGCACAGCACCAGAGATAAGAGGCCAGGGGCCAGGGGCCAGATATGATATGCAAGGTCACATCTTTCTGACCCACCCAGTCACACCCATAAGTATGGTTTATTAACCCCTTAGGCAGCTTTCAAACCAATCAAGTTGACAATCTAATTTAACTATCACACTGGGCTTCTATTCCCAATGTGCTGGTAGCAGTTTCTCAGTTAGAAAAACCAAAAATATCTACAGATCCTGCCAAATATCCTCTAGGGAGTAAATTCATCTGGATTATAGAATCTTTCCCGTGTGTGTGTGTGTGTGTGTGTGTGTGTGTTTATCTGAGCATGAAGGAAAAAAGTACATAAAAATTATATATATTAGGTTATTAACATAAGTTATCTGTGGGGAGAAAAAATGCAAAATTAATAAAGAGGGTCAGGAGAACTGAGGAAGGAAGACAGACATGAATAAAAATAAAGACTGGTAAATGCTTTCATACGTTTGTGTAAAATATTTTATAATAAGTAAAAATATCAAGTTTTCTTGCTTGAAAGGGAAGACTAGATTCATGGGACTCCATTGGCTTTCATTGTTTTTATGTGTTTGCCATATTTCTTTCTATGGCACTGCCACTGTCTCAGCCCTTGTGACTCATGAACTGACACCCCCGTAACATCATTGGGGCCACAAGAATAGGTGTTTGACTCACATTTTGTGCTATACTCTGAATGCTTGTATCCCTCCAAAATTCATATGTTGAATCCTAATTATCAAGGTGATGGTATTAGGAAGCGGTGTCATTGGGAGACAGTTAGGTCATGAGAGTGGAATCCTCATAAATGAGATTATAATATGGGCCCATTGTAAAAGAAATCTCAGAGAGCTGCCTTACCTTGCTACCATGTGAGGAGGGCACAGCAAGAAGGTGGTTGCCTACAAGAATGAGCCTTCATCAGACTCAGGATCTGTCAGTACCTTGACGTTAAATGTCTCAGCCTCCAAAACTATGAGAAATAAGTTTATGTTGCTTATAAGCTACCCTGTCTACTAAGGTATTTTGTTTTTGTTTTGTTTTGCTTTTTGAATTTTATTTTTTACCAAGAACATGTATTAGTACATTGTATACATAGTGATCACATTCATCATGGTTATTTTGTACCTGTACATGATGTATGTTGGTTTTCCCCCTCTCTTCCTGACCCCTCCCTTCTGCTCCCCCTTCCCTATTTATAGCAGGTTTATTTATATATATATATTTGATATTTTTCCATATTTCCCATTCCCCTTTCTTTCCTTTTTCCCTTCCTTCTTTTCCCCCCTTTACCCTTTCTAGTTCTCCTCTCCTTTGAATATTATCTTCCTTTTATATAGTATCTATTACACCTCTTTGTCCTTATTTACACTTATGATTTCTCATATCAGAGAAACAATTCGATGTGTACTCATCATGAGTGTCTGATTTATTTCTCTTAAGAGTATGTTCTCAAGGTACATCCATTTACCTACAAATGCCTCTAGTCTATCCTTTTTTATGGCAGAGTAGTACTCCATTATGTAGAAAAACCACATCTTCTTTAGCCATTCATTTGTTGTTGGGCATTTAGGTTGTTTCCAAGACTTAGCTACTACAAATTGTGTTGCTATAAACATGGTTGTGCATATATTGCTGTGGTACAATGATTTTAATTCTTCTGGAAAGATATCCAGTAGTGGAAAAGCTGGATCAAATGGAACCTCTAGTTGTAGCTTTTTGAGGACTCCCCATATTGATTTCCACAGTGGCTTGACCAATCTACATTCCCACCAACAGTGGGGTTCCTTTTTCCCCACATCCCCACCAGCATTTGTTATTGGTTGATTTTTTGATAATTGCTGTTCTTTTTGTAGATGGAATCTCAAAATTGTTTTGATTTGCATCTCTTGAATGACTAGTGATATTGAACACTTTTTCATGTACTTATTTGCCATTTTTATTTCTTCATCCAAGAAATGTTTATTCATTTCAGATGCCCGTTTTTGGATTGGGTCTTTAAATTCAGGAGGTATGACTTTTTTGAGTTCTTTGTATATTCTAGATGCTAGACCTTTGTCTGAGGGACAGCTGGCAAAAATTTTTCCCAGTCTGTTTTTCGGCCCACTCTATTGGTGATTTCTTTTGCTGTGCAAAAAGCCTTTTAATAGGATGTGGTCCCACACACTGATTCTTTGTATTATTTCCCATGCAGTCTGGGTTCGTTCTGTTCATAAATTTTTTTCCTACCCTTATGTCTTCAAGAGTTCTTCCTGTTCTATTCGCCTGTAGATTTAGTGTTTCTGTTTTGATGTTTAGATCTTTGACCCACTTCGATTTTAGTTTAGTACATGGTGAGAGACATGTATCTAGTTTTGGTTTTCAGCATGTGCAAGCCAATTTTTCCAGCACCATTTATTAAAGAGGCTGTCTTTCTTCCAGTGAGGGTGTTTGGCAACTTTGTTGAAGATGAAGTATTTGAGTGTGTTTGCAGTTGTTTCTGCGTCTTCTAATCTGTTCCATTGATCCTCGGATCTTTTTGTCAGTACCATGCTGCTTTTATCACAGTAGCTTTATAGTATAGTTTCAGGTCGGGGATTGTGATGCCCCCTGCCTTGCTCCTGTTGCCCAGGATTGCTTTTGCTATTCTTGGTCTCTTCTGTTTCCAGATGAATTTCATGATTGTCCTTTCTAATTCTGTGAAGTATGTTAATGGTATTTTGATTGGAATTGCATTAAACCTGTATAGTAATTTAGGAAGTATGGCCATTTTCACTATGTTGGTTCCTCCCATCCAGGAACACGGTATATCTTTCCATTTTCTGATATCCTTTTCAATTTCCTTTTTTAGAGTACTGTAGTTTTTGATGTAAAGATCTTTTACTTCCTTTGTTAGATAAATTCCTAAGCATTTCATTTTTTTGGACGCAATTGTGAAAGGTATATCTTGTGTTATTTCTTTCTCAATGAGTTTGTTATTTGTATATAGGAATGCTATTGACTTTTGGGTGGTGATTTTGTATTCAGCTACACAACTGAATTTAGTTATTAAATCCAAAAGTTTTTTGGTGGAATTTTTGGGGTCTTCTATGTAGAGTATCATATAATCCACAAATAATAATAGTTTAAGTTCTTCCTTTCCTATTTTTATTCCTTTTATTTCTTTCTATTGTCTAATTGCTCTGGCTAATGTTTCTAGAACTACATTGAATAATAGTGGTGATAGTGGGCACCTTTGTCTTGTTCCAGACTTCAGTGTGAAAGTTTCCAATTTCTGACCATTTAGTGTGATGTTGGCCATTGGTTCGTCATAGATGGCTTTTATCAGATTTAGATATAGACCATCTATTCCTAATTTCCGTAGTGTTTTTATCATGAATGGGTGTTGGACTTTGTCAAATGCTCTTCCTGCATCTATTGAGATGATCATGTGATTTTGACTTTGTTGATATGGTGTGTTACATATATTGATTTGTGTATGTTGAACCATCCCTGCATTCCTGGGATGAATCCTACTTGGTCATAGTATATAATCTTCTTGATAATTCATTGCATTCTGTTTGCCAGTATCTTGTTTAGAATTTTTGCATCTATGTTCATTAGGGAAATTAGCCTGTAGCTCTCTTTTTCAGTTGGCTCCTTTTCTGGTTTTAGTATCAGGGTAATGCTTGCTTCCAGGAATGATTTTGGAAGTATTGTTTCCTTTTCAATTTCATTAAAGAGTTTGAGGAATAGTGGTATTAGATCGTCTCCAAATTTCTCGTAGAATTCAGCTGTGAAACTGTCAAGACCTGGACTTTTCTTTGTAGGTAGGTTTTTAATTACCTCTTCAGTTTCAGTGGCTGATATTGGTTTATTAAGTGTTTCTATCTCTCCTTGGTTTATTTTTGGTAGTTCATATGTTTCTAAGAATCTGTCCATTTCTTCCATGTTTTCCATCTTGTTTGAGTATAGGTTCTTGAGGTAGGTGCTGATGATTCTTTGGATTTCCATAGAGTCAGTTGTGACTTCACCCCTTTCGTTTTTTATTGCATGAATTTGGGTCTTTTCTTTCCTTTTTTTCAGATAAAATTGGCTGGGGGTTTGTCTGTTTTGTTTAGTCTTTCAAAGAACCAACTCTTAGATTTGTTGATTCTTTGTATTGTTTTCTTAGTCTTAATTGCATTGATTTCAGCTCTGATCTTAATAATTTCCTCTCTCATATGAGCTTTGGGTTTGATTTGTTCTTCTTTTTCTAGACGTTTGAGGTTCAACATTAAGTTGCTTATTTGAGCTCATTCTGATTTCCTGATGTGGGAGTTCAACGCAATAAATTTCCCTCATAGCACTGCTTTCATTGTATCCCATAGGTTCCAGAATGTTGTATTAGCATTATCATTTGACTGTATAAATTGCTTAATTTCTTCTTTAATTTCTTCTGTGACCCAGCTGTTGTGCAGAAGGATGTTATTTAGTTTCCATGTGTTTATGTGGTTTTTTTGGTTTCTGGTGCCATTAAATTCCAGTTTCATTGCACTATGGTCTGATAGTATGCATGGGATAATTTCAGTTCCCTTACATTTACTTAAGTATGCTTTATGAGCTAGTAAGTGGTCTATTTTGGAGAACGACCCATATGCAGCTGAGAAGAATGTGTATTCTGCTGTTGTAAGGTGAAATACTCTGTAGACATCTGCTAAGTCCATTTCTTCACAGATTTGATTCAGTTCAAATATTTCTTTGTTAATTTTTTTTTGTCTAGTTGATCTGTCTATTTTTGACAGTGGGGTATTGAAGTCTCTCATTATAATTGTGTTAGTGTTGATTTTATTTTTCATGGTCCTTAATATTTGTTTCATGTAATTAGGTGCACCAATATTTGGTGCATAAATATTAATGATTATTCTTTGTTCCTCTTGAAGTTTTCCCTTGAGAAGTATGTAATGGCCTTCTTTGTGCCTCTTGATCAGTCTTGATTTGAAATTCACTTTGTCTGAGATTAGGATAGCTACCCCTCCTTTTTTCTGGCTTCCTGTTTCATGAACTATTGTTTTCCATCCTTTGATTTTCAGTCTATGAATTTCCTTTTGGGTTAATGTGTCTTCTGTATGCAGCATATTGATGGATTTTGTTTCTTGATCCATTCTGCTAGTCTGTTTCTTTTGATTGTTAAGTTGAGACTATTTACATTGATGGTTACAGCTGTTGTGTATTGACTTATCTTTGTCATTGATCATTTCTGTTGTTGGTTCTGTGTTTCACCTGAGTTTAACTGCGTGCCTTACCAGATGGGTTCTTTTTATTAGTGTCCTTGTAATTATAGTTTTCTTTTTCCTTTCTAGGATGTCCTTCAGAATATTTTGTAGAGATGGTTTGGAGGTCATGAGTTTCTTCAGTTGTTCTTTGTCGTGGAAGTATCTTATTCTGTTGTTGAATTTGAAAGGTAGTTTGGCTGGGTACATCAATCTTGGTTGGAGATTGTTTTCTCTTAAGGCTTGAAATATTTTGCTCCATGCTCTCCTTGATTTAAGGGTTTGTGTTGAAAAGTCTGCTGTGATTCTGATTGGTTTTCCTTTGTAGATGATTTGTTTTTTTTCTTTAACAATTTTCAGTATTCTGCTCTTTTGTTGAATTTCTGGAATCTTGATTATTATATGTCTTGGTGTGGATTTATTTTGCTCATGGGTTATTGGGGTTCTATATGCCTCACTTATCTGTATGTCAAGTTCTCTTCTCATGCTTGGGAAGTTTTCTGTCATTACTTCCATAAGTAACATTTTTAGATCTTTTGCACTGTCCCCTGCTTTTTCATTCACTCCAATAACTCTTATATTGTTCTTTGCGTCATCTTGCAGCTGCTGGAGTGATTTTTCATAGTCTCCAGCTATTTTTAAGAGGTCTTTTTTTTTTCATTGTCCCTAATTGCCAACCTGTCTTCTAGGTCTGAGAGTCTATCTTCGCTTTCATTCAATCTACTGTACATACTTTTGAAGAAGTTTTTGATTTCTTTTTTTTTTATCATTTTATTTTAATGGTACTTTTTAGATGTGCATAGTGATAACATTCATCATAGGGGATTTGTACCTGTACATGACATATCTTGTGGCTTCTTTTTTTCCCATTCCCCTCTCCTTGCCCCCTCCTCCCTTCCTATTTACAAAAGCTTTGCCTCCATTTTGTCCTTCCATTTCTTATTTCTCTTGTCCCTCCTTTCCTTTCCCCCTCCCTTGTTCCCTTTCCCATTTGGACATTTTCTTCCCTTTCCCAATATAATGATTTCTTGAATAGCTGTTAGAATCTGTTTCATGGGTTCCATTTCTTTACTAAGTCAGATGTTCAAGTTTTCCATCATTTTTCTAAGTTCCTCTGTTTTTTTGTCTCTGTCTACTCTGAATTCACTAAGCAGGTCTTTCATTATGTTTGTCATCTCTTTTCTAACTTGGGCAATTAATTCTATTCTGATGTTCTCTATAGCCTAGCCTATCTTTTTTTTTTTTTTAACTTCTGCTGCTATCATTTCTGTGAGTTTGGCTGGGTGTTTTCTGATTTCCTCTATGTCCTTGTCCTCTGGATTTGTTCTGCATGGGCTGGGGGTGTGGAGTTGTGTTTTACTTCTGTGTGTTGTCGTTTTCTTTGTACACATATATGTTTCCCCCTTTTAGTTTGTTCTCCTTGTTGATTTTATATTTTATTATTTTATTTGTGGGAGGTTACATTAAGACAAGTATCAATGCTTTTCAAGGAAAAGTCTGTCCTTACGGTGTCTTCTATGTATATGTGGGTCTTGGACCTTATGTCCTTTAAATCTCTAGAGTTTTTCTCAGTGACAGGGGTATGATTGACTCTAGTTGGTATCGGTGAAGGTCTGAGGCTCTTCAGCAGGCTGTCTAGCCATGATGGAGTTGCCAGTGTGCTGGGTGGGCCCATTCCAGTCCAGAGAGGGAGCACTGACAGGCCTGAGGCTCCACAGCAGGCTGCCAAGCTGTGGTGGAGGTGCCAGTGGGCTGGACGTGTCTACTCAGGTCTGGGCAAGGGAGCACTCACAGTCCAAGGCTCCCCAGCAGGGTGCTGAGCCTTGATGGAGACACCAGTGGGCTGAGCGGGCCCGCTCCAGTGGGCAGAGGGTGCACTCACAGGCCTGAGGCTTCCCAACAGGCCACCTATCCATGACGGAGTCGCAAATGGGTTGGGTGGGCCTACTAGGGTCTGGGTGAGGGTGTACTCACAGGCCTGAGACTCCCCAGCCCATCACCAAGCTGCGATGGAGTCTCTGGTGAACCTGGGGGCCTGCTCCAGTCTGGGGGAGGGTGCACTCCCAAGCCCAAGACTCCCCAGCAGGCCACCGAACTGCAATGGAGTTGCCGGTGTGTTGCTTGTGCCCACTTGGGTCCAGCCAAGGGGGCACTCACCAGCCCCAGAATTCCCAGCCAGTTGCTGTAAGGTATTTTGTTATACCAGCCCAAACAGACTAAGACAACTTGCTTATCACAATATTCCATATTCTTCCCCCACTGTGGTTGGGCAATGGGTTAAATATATTTACATGAAACTGAATCACAAGCTGCATGGTTGAAAGTTTTGGACCATCTTTTCTATCCATGTGTAGCTGCAAAGAATGGAGTCAACATGCAAAGGATAGCACAGAAAGACACTCAAAGTCATGGCAAAAAGACAGGAAGAGAGACAGAGTGGGAAGAGGAGGAGAAATACCTGGGGTCATCGTTTGAGATCCTGGATACAGCTGAGCCTGAATTTAATTTCATCCCATGACTTCTCAACTATTATTCAAACCGCTAAAGTTCCCTTTTAATTTTCTTTGCCTTGGCTCAGTTGAATAATGTTTCTCTCACTACTATGTTCCAAGGTACAGAATAATACAAAATGATAGTGAATTCATCAATGGTAGGTAGATCAAAATATTTCTTTATAGAGGTTCCATTGAACACCATTTGGTATGGGGACAAATAGAATATTTTTATATTATTCATCAAAGGTGACTCTTTGGTAAATTTATAAAAGTTTATAAGAGGTGATTTCTGATGGAGTCTTTCTTAAAAAAACAATTTTGTAAAATAGGGATGAATCTATTTTAGGGGAACTGTTTGCTTCTAATAACTAATGAAGCATCACAAAGAAGACTGGCACAATGTTTTGGTCACACCTTCTGTGCTGTGGTGAACAGCAGCATCACATGGATACAATCTGACAGGCAATCTGACAGGACCTTGCCACATACTATGCCTCTTTCTTTTCTCTGGTTTCTGTGACAGCACAGCATGAGCCACTCAGATGAACCCACTTGGCCTTTATGCAAATACAACTAGGGTGTGTGTATAGGAAGGCAAACACTCAAAGATCCATGCTTAGTCGGTGGGGTTGACAACTGAAAAATAAAGCCTTTCCTTCGTGCCCTGGGCAAACAGCTCTGATGGCTCTCATAAGACTCCTGGGAGGGTCCTGGGTGATTAAGTACAAGTGGCCTACAGTAACAGCTGACTACATGACACCTTTTTACATTGGTCTTTTCTTCTTCCCTGGTTTACTCCTGCCCCCAGTCTTTCTCACCCTTGTCTTTTCATCAGATTTTGCTGTGGTCTAAATGTTTATGTCCCATCCAAATTCATATATTAAAATACTGACCCCAACTATGAGTGTGTTAGTGTATGGGGGGTCTTTGGGAGGTGATTAGATTATAAGAGCTCTAGTAAGATTAGTGCTTTTATAAAAGAGGCCCCAGAGATACCCTCATCCTTTTTTCATGTGAGGACACAGTCAGAAGTAGTCTACCTTTAAACTCCAAAATATCCCTTATCAGAACCTGACCATACTGGCACCCTGATCTTAGACTTCCAGCCTCCAGAACCATGAGAAATATATTCCTATTGTTTAAAGGCCACCCAGTCTATGGCAATTTGTTATAGCAGCTTGAATGTAATAAAATAGGTTCAAGTAAGCTGTACAGACAGCCACTGCTTTTGGAGAATTCTAGGTTATGATATACAGATACTTGAAAATTCTCTAATGCCTTTTTTTTTGTACTGGGGATTGAACTCAGGGCCTTGCACTTGTGAGGTCACCACTCTATCTAATGTCACTTTGTAATGTCCATTTACTATCTTTACACATATCCCCCAAATAGTTTGACAGTGTTTCCTTATTATTGAGAAGAAAAATAATTCCTAGTAGTACTTTTACTTTAACCTCAAAGAAGAGAAGGAAGAACCAGACAGCAAAACAGGTGCTGTTTACAGAATTAGAGGTAAGGTCTTTGCTTGTGGCACTGAGATTAACTGAGTGATACAATACCCTTCTGCATGGGTGGACTTCTGGTGGAACAGTGCATTCAGAAGGAAAAAGTTCTGATCAGGAGCCTGGAGAAATGCCCACAGGAAACTTCAAAGTGTGCTTATGAGGAAATATGGTATGGAAACATCAGTCTATTGATTTTTACTAACTATAAGAAGCTTGCAGATGGGTAGATTTAATTTGGCTGAAATTAAAACACTCAGAAATGAAAAACATGTTCCCAAGTGTTATTGTTTAGCTCTAAAATGTCTCCCAAAGCCCCATGTACTCAAAGGTGGGGCTTTTGAAAGGTGACTGGATTAAGGGGTGGATAGCTGAAGAAGGTGGGTTGTGGTTACAAGGGTCAGGTCACTGTGGTAATGACCCTGAGGAGTTTATCTCTCTTCTCAGCTCCTTCCTTGACTGTCTCTACTTCCTATCTGCAAGGCCTCTCTGCCATGTCACTCTGCTTTGGAGCCAGCTGATTATGGATTGAACCCTCTACAAACTGTGAGTCCAAATAAACCTCTCCTCCTTTAAGTTGTGAGTGTTGCGTATTTTATCCCAGCACTTAGAACAGTGACTAGGATACCCAACCTCCTCTTCCCCTATCATGAAAATTATGCATCGAGCGAATCTCATGAAATTTTCTTTCTAATTTGAATAGCATGATTTCAGTCAAGCTATAAGTGCCAAAGAAGGAGCTGTGACTCAGTGCAGGAGACGCGTTACAGACAGGGAAGGGGGATTGTAAAGTGGAATTCCTGTTGGATTTAGTTGTCTTCTGGACTCAGTAAGCCAACCTGTATACACCAAGAGCTGGGTGCAGAGTGACGAGGACAGTAGAATGACAAGCAACAGTATTCTTTTCCTTCCTTCCCTTTCTTCTGGAATTCTGGGAATGAGGGCAGAGGGAGGGGAGACGGCCAGGCCGGAATTTTAGATCTTACAGAAGCTGCCACATGAACTCAAAATTTACTGGTCTTGCTGAGGAAAAGTGAACTGGGTGATGTGGCCAGCTAAATAATTGTCCCTAAATCTATTGGGTCCTAATTCTTGCAATATGTAAATGTACCTCATATGGGAACAGGTCTTTGCAGATGTGATTAGTTAAGAATCTTGAGATGGGGAGATTATCCCCAATTATCTGGGTGGATCCCTACATACAATCGCAAATGTCCTTATAAACAGGAGCAGAGGGATATTAGACACAGAGAGTGATGTGACAATAGAAGTAGAGATTTGAAGGTGCTGTATTGCTGACTTTGAAGATGAAGGAAAAGGATCATGAACCAAGGTCCACAGCTCTAAAAGCTAGAAAAGACAAGAAAACAGTTTCTTTCACAAGGCCTGCAGAGGAAATATGGCCCTGTTGCCACCTTGGTTTTAGCCCAGAGAAATTGATTTCAGATTAGCTAAATTTAGAGCATTCTCATTACTCACCTAGAGTAACCACATACTCAGTGTTTTAAATTTAATTTTTGGCAAATACACAAAACAAGGTTTAATCATACATGTGTATTTTCTATATCTTCCCCTTGTATCCTTGTCCTCTATTCCTTTCCCTTCTTTTAAAAAAGGTTTGCCTTTGAAGAGTCTCCATACTGATTTCCACAGTGGTTGGACTAGTCTACATTCCCATCGACAATGGAGGAGGGTTCCTTTTTCCCCGCAGCCCCACCAGCATTTGTTATTGGTTGACTTCTTGATAATAGCTATTCTTTCTGGAGTGAGATGGAATCTGAACATTGTTTTGATTTGCATCTCTCAAATGACCAGTGATGTTGAACATTTCTTCATATATTTATTTGCCATTTTTATTTCTTTCATCTGAGAAATGTTTATTCATTTCAGGTACCCATTCTTGGATTTGGTCTTTAAATTTGGGGGGTTTGTTTTTTTGAGTTCTTTATACATTCTAGATGTTAGGTCCTTGTCTGAGGGGCAGCTGGCAAAGATTTTTTTTCCCAGTCTGTGGATTTACATCCTGCTCTGCTAGTGATTTCTTTTGCTGTGCAATAGCCTTTTAATAGGATGTGGTACCAAGCACTGATTCTTTGTATTATTTCCCATGCAGTCTGGGTTCTGTTCATAAATTTTTTTCCTACCCCTATGTCTTTGAAAGTTCTTCCTATTCTATTCTCCAGTAGATTTACTGTTTCTGTTTTAATGTTTAGATCTTTGACCCACTTCGATTTTAGTTTAGTACATGGTGACAGACATGTATCTAGTTCTAGAGGTTCCATTTGATCCAGCTATTCCCCTGCTTGGTATCTTCCCAGAAGAATCAAAAACCTCATACCATAGAGATATATGCACAACTATGTTCATAGTAACACAATTTGTCATAGCTAAGTCTTGGAAGCAATCCAAATGCCCAACAACTAAGGAGTGGCTAAAGAAGATGTGGTTTTTCTACACAATGGAGTACTACTCTGCCATAAAAAGGATAAACTAGAGTCATTTGTAGGTAAGTGGATGCACCTTGAGAACATACTCTTAACTGAAATAAATCAGTCACTCATGTGTACACATCAAATTGTTTCTCTGATGTAAGAAACCATAAGTGTACATAAAGACAAAGAGGCATAATCGATATTAGGTAAAAGAAAGATAATATTCAAAAGAGAGGAGAACTAGAAGGGGAAAAGAAGGAAGGGAAGAGGGAAAGAAAAGGAAAAGGGAAAAAATGGAAAATGTAAATAAACTTGCTATAAATAAGGAAATGGGGGAATGGAAGGGAGGGGTGGGGAAGGGGCGGGGGACCAAGATACATCATGTATAGGTACAAAATAACCATGATAAATGGGATCATTATGTATGTAATGTACCAATGCATGTTCTTGGTAAAAAATAAAAATGAAAAAAAACTTTAGAACTACTAAAAAAATAAAAAAGGTTTGTCTAACCTTTCTTTTCTTCCTATAAACACATATGTATAATCTTCACATATTTTCTAAATTAATTAGAAGAATAGCATATATATTTTTCTCATCTAGCTTTTTTCACTTAATAATATATCTTGCAATCATTCTAAAGCAATATTTAGAGATATTTGATATTCCTTTTCGCATCTGCACTGTTCTCAGGTGTGTATCCAAGTTTATTTAACCAATCTCTTAGTGATGGACATTAGACATATCTAGTCTTTACTATTATAAATATAGCTGCCATGAATATCCTTTTGCACATATCTTTTCATATTTCTGTTAATGTTTATAGGAGACTCTCAGAAATGAGTTTGCTGAAGAAAGCTAATCTAATTAAACAACATAAACTAACATTCTTAGAAAAGGTAATTTGTTATTTTTTACATGTACACTCAATTACCTTTTCAAATGTTACTGACAAATAATCAACATCTGAGTAGAAAGTATTTTGAGCTACAAATCATAGAAAATTCTGTGCCTACATTATTTTATGTTAAAACAGATTATTTGAAGACTATTAGGAGGAGGAAGTGGGGGAGGGGAGGGAAGAAGAAGGCTGGTAACGGAAGGGTAAAAATAAAGCATTTTATATGTGTCTTAGTCACTTTTGTCATCAAGGGGACAAAATATCCAATACCCACAATTTAAGGGAGGAAAGAGGTTCTTTTTGGCTTGTGGAATTTAGAGGATTCAGTCCACAGTCTGCTGCCTCCAATGTAGGAAGGGCATGGGGGAAGGGTCTGGCACAGGAAAGCTGCTCATATCATGGTGCCAGCAAGCAGAGATAGAAAGGAGGAGTCTAAGAAGGAGACATACCCTTCCAGGTCAGGCCCTCAGGGACCCACATCTTCCAACCAGACTTCACTTTCTAACAACAAATTCAGCTCTGAGTGTAGCATCCTCATGATCTAATCATCTTCCAAAAGCTCCACCTCTGAATCATGAGCCTTTTTGGGGGAATATGCTCTATTTAATCCATCGCATTCTGCCAAAAGACTCATGTCCATCTCATTATGTAAAACGATTTTAATCTATTTTTGAGAATCCTGAAAGTCTTAACAGTTCCAGCATTGCTGGAAAGTCCTATTCCAAGGTCTACTCTGACACTCAAGGCAAACCCCTATCTGTGCCTGTATGAAAATAAAAAAGAAAGTTATATACTTCCAACATAAACTGGCAGAAGGCAAACGTTCTCCTTCCAAAAAAGAGAAATAAGGGTCTGGAAAGGAATTGTACCAAAGCAAAACAGAAACCCAGGAGTGCAGATATTAAATCCTATAATTTAATGTCCAGCACCCAGGACAAGTGGTGACATGTGGATATTAAAGGGCTTGGGCAGTCCTGCCACTATGGCACTGCTGATTGCAGCCCTCATGACAGCTCTCTTGGAGGGGTTCTGCTCACTGCCTGTGGCTTTCCTCAGCAGACATGCTAAGTTTCAGGCATCTCCAACTCACTGGGGTCTGCTCTATACTTTCAGTTTCACTCTCACAGCTTCATGCACTGCCTGGCCTCCTAGGCCTTCTAGGTGGAATCCTCGCTTGGCCCACAACTCTTGTGTTCTGCTTGTCCATGGAACCAGCACCATGTGGATGGCATTAAGGTCTGCCACAAGATTAAGCAATAAACAGGCTCTTTTGGATCATGGCTGCAGAGGTCTCTGGGATCCTGAATGGCTGAGCACTGTGAAATGAATCTCAAGGAACCAATTCCCTTGGTGACCCTTCTGGAAAAGGAGCCAAGGGGGTTTCTTTTCAAATGAAAGCTTTACAGGTTTACACCTTTGGGACTGCAAAGATTGGGGTCTTCATGATTTCTGAGATACCCTCAAGCCATCTGTTCTATTGTCCTGACACAAAGTACTTGATTTCTTTTTAATGCTTATATATATGTATATATATATATATATATACATATATATGTATATAGAGTCTAGTTGCATATATATGTATATATATATATATGCATATATATATATATGCAACTAGACTCTTCATGGCTCCAACTATGCAGGTGCTTCTTTTTTGTTGAAATGGCAAATTTTTCAAATAATTTTACTCTGCCATTCACTCCTAAATGCTGCCAGTGCTACTCATGCCACTGTCTGAATGTTGGCTGCTTTGAAATTTCTTCTGCTAGATTAATTAGCCTGCCACCCTTTATCTCAGTCTCCTGGAAAATCTCAGGATATTAAAAAAAACGATATTTTCTGCCAAAGTATAATGCATATGGCCTGTAATCCAACTGCTAATGGAAGTTCCCAACAGAAGCCTTCTGAACCTGGCCTTTACAGTCTGCATTTCTGTAGGCATTCTGCTCTTCTGCACTCTGAACAGAATCTCCCAATATGCTTGGTTTACTGCCTTCAAGAGCTTCTTTAGCTGGCATCTCCAAACCTTTCCAACTCCTCCTGTAAGCCAATTCCAAAGACCTCTAAACCACATGGTCAGGTACAGTCATAGCATTGACCCCACTCTCAGTACCAAAATCTGTCCTTAGTTACTTTTCTTTTCATTGAGACAAAATAATGGACACCCACAACTTAAAGTAAGACAGGTTTAATTTGGCTCATAGTTTTTAGAGGATTCAGTCCATAGCTGGCTCGCTCTGAGGCAGGAAGGTCATGGCAGAGGACATCCAGCAGAGGAAAACTGCTTGGGACATGGCAGCCAGGAAGTAGCAAGAGAAGGGAGGTACCTGGGAGGGAGATACACCCTTCTAGGTCATGCCTCTAGTGACCTGCCTCTTCTAACCAGACCTCACCTCCTAATAGTGTTTTTAGCTTTGAACTTATCAGAGGATTAATCCACTGATGAGTGTAGCACACCTACGATCCAATTATCTTCCAAAAGCCCACCTCTGAACTCATGAGCATTTTGTGGGCCATTCTAGACCTAAACCATAACAGTGTGCATACACATGTACACCAAATGAAACCCATTTTTCTGTATAAGTGTAACTAATGTGCAGTAACAAAAATAATATGAACGACAGTGAAAAATGCAAAATTAACAACGATTTTTTTCTAAAGGATTGAGACTATCGTTTTCTCATTAAAAACTATGACCTATACAAATCCTAAGCACTAAAAAATGGGTCATTTATTAGAAAGTTGTTGGCCCATTCCATGAATGACCTGTCACTTAGGCTGAGTATAGAAGGATGTTATAGATTTAGTAGACTTGCTCTTTCTGGAAAAGAGATAATGTCCTGGTATGAGTCAATATTGTGTTCTAATAGTATTTCTTTGATCCTCATAAATAGCATTTAAATAAAATATTTTTTTATTTATTTTTGATCTATTTTTATGTACACCCAACTCACTAGCCTGCCCTTTGACACTACTTTTGGGAAATAGAAAACATCTTATTCCTTTAAAACTCTCAGACTCACAGTGATGGAGGACACTGTGCAGACAACAAAAGTACCAAAATTATGTATTATTCATATGACATTCAAAGGGGACACTCCAGCAAAATAATTCTAACATCCCATGACTTAGTGGAAAAAAATTCACCTTTGAGCAACATGTGTATTTACTATTTACTCTGTGAACATTTTATTCTTATTCCTCACCTTTATGAGCAATAGCTGGAATCTCTTTCAAGCCACATTGCTAATTCTCATGATCCTCCTACAGAGGTTTGGTAGGTTAAAATTACAATATTGAAATTTCCCAAAGGAGACAAATGCCCACTATGTCTACCACACAACACAGATTAGGTTTTGATTTTGTAATGATTAAGATTCAGCGCTAACAGTTTAAGAAAGAAGAAAATTTCCTTGCCTTCATCTTTTCCTCACCTATCCTTAGAAGGATGATATGGCAATACTTAATAGCTTTCTGTGTTATCCCAGATGAAAGTAGTTAGTGATCAACCAGCTTCTTTCCATCTAAGTGCCAGTAGAATGTAAGAAGTCATTTTAATTATACCAGTTTAATTACTGAGTTTCTTAAATATATTTTTATACCAACATTTTGGCATAAATTATTTCATTCAAAGAATACTAACTAAAAGGCAAATTCTGTGGTTAAAAGAAAGAACTTGGAGTCTGTCCAACAAAGGAAGGAATTTAACTCTGTCAGTGCTCACAGAACTGACTGGTATAGCCAAAGACTGACTAATGAAACACATATGGAGATCTAAACTCTAATTCTAGGCATCATATTTGATAATTACTCAATGTACTAGAATGCTTTATACTGTTATCATCAGTATTTGTAATTTGTACACGAAAGGGTTAAGGTAGTTTAAAGAACTTGGTTATGGGGGCTGGGGATTTAGCTCAGTGGTTAGTGTGCTTGCCTAGTAAGCGCAAGGCCCTGAGTTTGATCCCCAGCACAAAAAAAAAAAAGAAAGAACTTGGATATAGAGCTCCGTGTCTTGAAAAATTAACCTTACCCAAGGAGAGTAGCGAAGGCCATTGGCTACTGGGAGGTAATCTCTACGCCCTGGAATGTCATGCCTGGTAGGAATGTGTTTGTTTACCAGGAGACTTTGATCACTAGACAGTCTAATGTAACTATTTCCGATGGAGGCTTTGAGCTATGTAGTATCAGTTCTACCTCTGGATGGGCTGAAAAATAAGGTCAGCCATGTGGGTACCATGATATCAAGCTTCACTAAAAACTTTGTCCAGAAGCTCAGGTGAGCCTGGTTGGTAATGCTCTATACCAGTGATGCTGAACCTTTCAGAGACTGAGTGCCCAAATTGCAACCCCCAAACCCACTTATTTGTGGTAGAGTGCTGATACTAAAATTAAACCTGAATACTGAGGTTTTAGTTTAGAAACAATGATTCATACACTTGACTCATGTGCTGACAGAGAGGGCTCTGTGTGCCTGCTGTGTAACGTGTGTCATAGGTTCACCATCATTGCTCCATACATATTGTCACACCTTAATATAGAGAAATGAATGTTCTTTCCTGCCTCCACACACAAAGGACAACGGAAACTCTGCATTTGGTACTTTTCCTGATCCTCCCTATGCACTTCCTCCCTTGGTTGATTTTAATCCATACCCTTCCCCTATAATAAACCATAACTGAATATAGAAGACTTTGGTGAATTCTGTGAGTCTTTGAAATAAATTACTGGACCCGAGGGCATTTGGGAGAACCCCATGAATTTAAATTGGTGTCAAAAACCAGGGCAGTCTTGTGTGCAGTATACATCCTCTAATTCACCTTTAGCTATAACTTCCACACCTTCACTGTAAACTTACAAATTGTCTGTTTAAAGTCTCTTACTTGGTCTTCTTGTAGGCACAAGTGTGACCCTGGACTAACTGAGGGATTGGTGATGCCCCTTCGCCTGCACTGTATAATCTCCCCCTTGTATAACATGTCTAGCTCCTTAAGCTATAGTTAAGCCACTTGTTTCCTATGGCATCAATAGAGTTGGCCAGTACATGGTCTAGCTTTTAAACTTTTCTATAAAAAACTAACTCTTTAAAAGAAAATCAGTGCAGAGGACCCATGACTTACAATGATTTGACTTACAAAGGTGCAGAAGTGATATTCACTCAGTAGAAATGGTAGCTCAAATTGGGATTTTCTTCCTGTACTGATGGTAGGTGGTATAATATGCTCTTGTGATTCTGGGCGGTGGCAGGTGAGTCTCAGCTTCCGGTTAGCCATGCAATCGCAAGGAGATATAATGGCCATTCTGTGGTGCACTGTACTGCTAAGCTAGGATGGCTGGTAGGTTTGGTGTATTCAATGCGTTTTTGACATGTTTTTATCTCTTCATGGAGTTTTTGGGACAGAAACTCATCACAGGTCAAGGAGCTATATGCATTCATAACAAACCATGGTAGCTTGTACTTCAGAAACAGGTAAAAAAGAAAAAATAAATTAAGAACGATATAAGTACGAACGTAGATATGAGTTAAACAGCTTCTTGATCACTCTTCTACTGATATTATTTACCCCATTCAAACTCTACCTGAGAAGCTTTCTTCTTTATCTCTTATTTCAGAATATCAAAATTCTCAGCTTTGGTCTCTCCAAAGTTTCTAGAAGACAGACACAGTGTAGTGCTCACATCTTGTCTCCCAGAGGAACGGAGACAAAAGTTTTCCATCAGAATTCTTTATCGCAAAAAGAGATTTTTCCCAGGTAAGGTGCTAATTTTCCCCTTTTAAATCCTTATAAGATACATTCTTTTTCTACTTACAGAAGTTCTTATGAATCATTTAATTAAAGGCTATAGTTGGCTTTCTATATTTTAAAGCATTTATCCCTGTTAAGAAAGTAACAAGCCAGATATGGCGGTAAATGTCTGTAGTCCAGCTCTTGGAAGCCGGACACAGGAGAATCTCTCAAGTTCAAGTCTTGTCTGGTCAATTTAGTGCAATCCTGACTCAAAGTAAAAAGTACAAAGGGCCGGAGATGTAGCTCAACGGGAAGGCTCTGGATTCAATCCCCACTACTGCAAAAAAGAAAAACAAATAGACTGGGGATTTAGCTCAGTGGTTAGGAAAAAAACATAAATAAAGTAAAGAGACAAGTAATGCCCTCACGCCAAAATGAACTTCAATGAGGCGGAATTCTCTAAGGGAAGGAGGAAGTTGTATGCACCACTTTTGAACTCTAGGTGTGGAAGCCAAGCCACTAAAAGTCAGTAGGTTATATTTAGTCCACATACCTATAAGCATCAATGCCTGTAGGGATTGCTGGACTTAATGAACATGCTAACTAGTTTTGTTGTACATGATGCTTTATTGTGGCTGCAGCTCTTATTGAGAATGCTATGCAATATCCTAAGTACACATACATACCACAGAACAGAGATTTGCACACTGGTTGCATGTTGGAATCATTTGGGGGATTTCTAAAAATAGACATGTCTGGACCCTTGCTCCCTGAGATTCTTCTTCGATTGGTTTTCATTGGAACCTAGCGACTGGCATTTCTTCAGGCTCCCGTGGTAACTCTAAGCACAGCTAGCTGTAGAAACCACTGCTCTGAAGCATGCACAATGGGTTTGAAATCAGTCTTTTTCTCTGTCTCAACTAACAACTGTGCTGGCGCTCATTTCAGAGAGCTCAAATCAGGTAAAAACCAATCTGAATTCCATTCTATGCATCTAATCATTGGAAGTCCTTAAATTCCTCCTTTTTGGCCCCATGAATAGTTGCCTAGTTATGCCAATGCCTCTATGTCTCTAAGCTGTGCACTTGGTCAGAATCATCTGTGTACTTGTGTTCGTGGCTCTGGTGACCAAGGGTCTTTATGCACACTACACCAAGTGGAGAGATTTTATAGCTTCTTTGGAGGGAAGAGCATTTTCCTCCTGGAGTCTGAACAGAAAGTGGATCTCCTACTAGTGTGCACCATTACTTTCTATGGGTAACACAATTCAAAACCTTCTCCTACCACAAGTTTGGAACATTATTGCTTAATCCTTTCATGTCCAAGCTATGGAGCTTTTTTGCACTCTCTGTAAGAAGGATTGTTGGGGAGAAAGTGAAGGTGTTGTCAGAAGCTGATTCTTGTGTGTATATATAAAAGCTCATCTTTTTCCAATTAAGAAAATGTTTCCTTAGCAACTATGCACCTATATTACTCATTTCTCCTATCTTGAAGTTCAATATTTGTCTTCAGCCTTTCCTGTATCTGTTTTAAAACAAATTTCATTCTCCTTTGAATTAAGTAGTTGTGGCATGATTTCTACTTGCAATATTGCCCATTCCAAATCCTGAAGAATTACAAAGTTTGAGAATGCGGCTCTTCAGATTTGGCATTTGTGGGCCGTTCTCACCGATTCATTGAATGATAGAGATTCTGTGATTCCTGTCTTGTTTGCTGCTTCGGACTTTTGTATTTGATGTTTGGCCTGGGAGTCTCCAGTAATCTTTGGCCCTCCCAACAGATTTTGCCTCTTCTGTAGCTCTGGCTCTCAGTGTACAGGGGTGTCTCTGGCAGAAAAAGTTGCTCCTGCTGCAGATTCCTGTCTTCTAAAGGGGAAGTCCATCTCTCATCCTCTGTTTCAGGCCAGAGAACCTGCTTTTCCATTGTCAGGACAGGGAGCAAGATTTCAACCAGTGAGCGCACACAACTCTGCTACTCCAAGTCCACTGAGGTTTAAGTGAAGCTGGCTTCAGGAGTGGACAGATGCAGTGCAGAGAGTATGATGGTTTATACTTGGGGCTGGAATGAGACTACCCAGGTTTGAGTCTCTGCTTTACCACTTATTAGCTCTGAAAAAAATAACAGTGCCTATCACATGGGCAAAGTGCTTAGAATCATGCCTGAAATGCTTTAAGTATTCAATAAATGTTATTTTTTATTCTTCTTCCATGTATCTACTCATATACTTACTTCAGGGACAAACGACCACATTGAAGCAGTGAGAATGAGGACTAAGACTTCTGTTAAGGTCTTTGGAGATGGCTCTCTTTTGTTCTGTTTCTTGCTGATCTTAAATCAGGAAGATATAGGTCTAAAGCCCCCAGTTTTGGCTCCCTGTGGGAACCCTGAACATGGAGCCCACATAGTGAACAGATCAAAGAGATGTAGAAATAACAGCTGCTGGTGACACCCTTGGTGCTCCTGGGCTCACCAAAGCCTGAAGCGACACTGATCCCTTTCATTTTTCATTTGTTCGTGACAGTCTACTCTGTCTTTGGTTCCAAGCCAGTTCAAATTGCTTTTTCTGTCACTTGCAATCAGAAGATCTTAACTGATCTTGGAGTGAAAGATTAAATGTCTTTGGGTCCAGATAGCAAAATATTTTCCAGTATCCCTCAAACTGCATTACCAAAATGATTACTTGCATTTAAATTCTGATTCACTCACCACTTTGCATAGCTGAGGAGTGCAGGAGAGAAGAGGATTGGATCAAAGGCCAGAGAGGAAGCCTAATTTTCATTTGAGAAAGGAACATTTCAGAAAAGTTTACTCATGAAAAGATTAGTTATAAAACTGTGGATAGGGTACCACAGAGAGGACCACGAAGAATAAACACAGCACTTGAGTGGATGAAGAATAGCCATTGCCATTACTAGGGCTATGGGAAAGGGGAGAGATTGAAAATGTGGAAAATTGGGAGGAGAGAGTCATATAGAGAAAGCTAACTGTGAAAAAACATTGCCTGTCAGCGTGACTCCAGGAGTTTTTAACAGGGTTCTATATTGGCTAAATTGGAAGGAACACAGCAGAGAGCAGAGAGGTAGAGGGTGACTCTGGAGAGGCAATGGAAAGATCTCAGCTCAAGGACCCTGGCCTGATGAGTTCATTGAAAGAGCTAATTTTGAAGGACTACAGAGAGACTGTGATAAGATGTTCAGGATTAACCCTACTCTAGAGAAGAGTGAGGAACTTGGAACTGTCCACAGAAAAGCAGTGGTCATAAAGATAACTTTATTTTTTATTTTTTTTTTTTGTGGTGCCAGGAATCGAACTCAGGCCCTTGTGCTTGCAAGGCAAGCACTCTAATCACTGAGCTAAATCCCCAGCCCTTAAAGATAACTTTAGTAAATGGAAATTTTTATCACTGCAAATGTATTGTATGGGGACTGAGTACATAAATATGGTGCATATGCTAAATGCAAAGGACTGGGTTATATTTATATATTTACATATTGGTGAGGTTATCTCTAAAGTATGTTGTTATGTGTAAAAGCCACACATACATATATGTGTGCGTGTCTTTTTTCGACTAAACCAAGGAATTAAAAATTCAAAGTTTTTGTACTTTCTTATGTTAAAAAACAATTTATTAAAGAACTCTCTCTCTCTATCTCTCTCTCTCATTTCTGGGGATTGAACCCAGGGAGGACTGAGCTACATCCCCTACATCCTCAACCCTTTTCATTTTTTTTTTTAATTTTTAATTTTGGGACAGGGTCTTGCTAGGTTACCCAGTCTGGCCTAGAACTTGTAATCCTCCTGCCTCAGCCTCTGGAGTAGCTAGGATTACAGGTGTGTGCAATTGCACCCAGCCATGACTCTTATCCAGATGCAATATGAACATGTATTAAAGTTTTTACTTACATCATTAACAATGAAGGAACCAGTAGAATGTTACAAGTAGTTCAAAGGCAAATCCAAAGAACAGACATATTTATGGATCAAGGATGTTGAAAGAAATGTGTAAATTCAGGCAAAATCAGTCTCTTCCTCAGTAAAAGAGGGAAGTCAACTGAACCCCCAAGGGAAAGACTTCATTACATGTCTACAAGTGAGTATTATTTTACATTCCTATCACTTATCTACAATTTATGAAATTATATAATTACTCATAAGTAATAAAAGATGCAGAGTCCGATAAACTCATAATCAAATAAGAGTATGCTTTAAACCAAGCTTTCTCAGCTCCCGTACTAGTGATAGTATGAGCTGTGTAATTCTTGAGGAAAGAGCCTGTCCTGTGTATTGTAGGGTGTGGAGCAGCATGGCCTCTACCCATGAGATGCCCGAAGCTGCAGCAATCAAAATATCTTCATGTATTACCAGATGTCACTTGGGTGGGAGACAAAATTTCCTCCACTCAAGAATAGTTGATTTAAACAAGGTATAGCTTTCAGTTGAAACACAATTTGTGTGTGTCTGTGTGTGGTGCTGAGTGTGGAACTCAGGACCTCACACATACTAACCAATTACTGTACCATCTCCAGCCCCCACATTGTTTCCTACTTTTGTTCTTCTACCTGGAACATCCATCTTCCTTACCCCTTCTTGGCTCTCTTCCTCACTTTCCTCAAGTATTTGCTTGAATGTCATTTCTTCCAAAGCAGCTCCCTCATTACCCTGTGTGAAACAGAGTCCATTGCCCAAATACCCTCTATTTTTTTCTATATGCCACATTTCTTTCTCTTGTGTTATTCCCTGGCTTCTTTCCTCTGCAACATATGGGTCTCTGAGGAGAGAAACTTGTTGAATTAATAAAACCAATCAATATACGAACTGGTAGAACCAAGAAAAATGTATGCCAAAAGAAATAAACAAACAAATAAAATATAAAAACAAGTGTGATAGATAGAAGGATCATTTTTTGATGAAATAAAATATTCTCTTGAAATGTCAATAAGGCATGAACTTCCACATTGCCAGTTCTTTCGAACTGGGCTCTCCTTTCCTTCCATGTGACTAGTGAAGACTGGCAAAATATAATTACATAAACGAACTAATCTGAGCATGAGCCGAAGTTTATTACTTATTAATGAGGAAACTAGCAGATGGATAATACCAGTTTGGAAAAAAAAAATTGAAGGGGCACAGACACATGCTCTGAGGGCTGGTCCCCGCACAGCTTGGTTGCTAAGTAACGAGGTTGGTTTCTTTCACAGAGTGCCCCTCTTACCATAGCTCCAGACTAATCATTTTTTTTACCAGGTGGCATGGGTTAATATTTAGGGCACAGTGTCTTCATAACCATTTTGCCATAACAGCTAGACATAAGCCATTAATCAGAAATAATAAGTAATGCACATTACCTACATACTGAGATGTAAACAATAAGCCAACTATCAGTCACTTAGATGTACCAAACAACAAGGTTTTATCCCTGGACAAAGGGGCAGTTAGCACAATGGCCCCAAATCGTGCCACACAAAAGTGAACCAGTGTAGACATAGGTCTTCCTTTCTTCCAAGCAGCTATTATCAGATTTCTCTAGCAATCAAAGACATTGAACACCCAGTCTGCTGAAATGTATTTTGGGAAAAATCTTTTCTCTTAGAATTCATTAAATTTTCTAACCACACATCTCTCTTTGAACTACCATGGCATCTGTTCATACTGCACACTGGGATATAATTGGCCTTTATTTAGGTGTAATTGACGATTTCCATTATTAAGTCTTTCTCTGTTTTGGCTTATTAGTCTGGGACAATTGAAGTCGATGCTAACACAGTGGCAAGATTCAGGTCACTAATGCTACCTCCGCCTTTCACTAACTCAAAGCAAGTTAGTTCGCCTCTTTGTGCAAATCACACATATCTTTAAAATGGGGACAACAGCAGAATTTGTTTCAGAGAATTGTGACAATTACTAAAACAATGACGACTCTGAATTATAAAAGCTTAACAAGTTCAAAGGTGATTGTTGTGATAAAACATATTGTGTCTAAATTAATTTCAAATTATCAGCAAAAGTAAGGTGAATTTAATAATTTTTTCAAGGACTTAACGTCCCTTGAGGTCCAATAGTAGAACCTCGGACATATAAAAACTCCAACTTGAAATATTGTTCTTTATCAAAAGGCCATGCATAGATGTAAACATAAAAGAATGCTATCATTGTAATCTTTTTAATGCAAAGGTGGAGCTAGGAACTTAATAGCACATTCCCAAGATTGCTTTACAAGTTTACCACTGCCCCTGAATATTACTGCTCAGGCATTTTTATATGTGTTTCCTACATACTGCAGCTGCTAAAGCAGCACTTGTGCCCTGCTCATAACACCCCTGCCTAGCAGAGACCATTTTCCCGGAACATGCCACAAATCTCAGCAGGCATGTTCTGAAAAGGCTTTCCCTGGAGAGATCAGGCTTGCTTCAGAGAACACGGAGCATCATTATGCCTGGGGATGGGAGCCCAAGGGCCTGAGGCTGTCCAGAACAGCAGCTGCCTCCGTCTGCTAGAAAGCAGAGTCTGAGCTGACCCACCTCTGCCTCCTGTTCCCCAGGCGCCCCGCCCTGCTCGCTCCCACAGTGCCTTGCCCAGCATCAGACTGGCCCCCTGCCATCAGCCAGCCCCGAGCCAGTAGCCTTTGCTCCTGCCTTGCAGCTCCCTGTTCTCACAGGTGATGCCAGCTAAGTCCCAGAAATGTCAGCTGCTGCTGACAGTTTGAGGATTTGCTCTGACTCAAGGTACTTGTATTTTAATTCTTTTTGTTGTTTTGCTTTAATCTTGGGGATGGAACACAGAGCCTCAAACATGCTAAACACATGTTCTACCACTGTGCTCCACACTCAGCCCATCACTGGTCATTTTTGAAGGCAAAGTAAGGGTGATAGACTCAAGAAGAAGGAAGTATCATTTTAGAAATGATAAGCCTTGGTTTTTCTAGTCCATAAAAAAAGAGAATGTGAATGTACCTTTATCAAAAACTTGATGAGTAAATTAAATGGCAATAAAGGTGATAAAATAAAACAATAAGAAGAAAACGTGTAACAAATGACCATGTGATATGAACTAGGAAGTGTGATGAACTCAAATCTTTAAAATGAGGGCCAGGGAGTAGAATGAACCTAAAACATGTGACTGGCAATCTGTAACCCAGGGACTCTCAACCTTAGGCATTGTCATCCCATACAAGACCTATTAAGACACAGGTCGCCAGGCCCTGCCCCTGAGTTTCTGATTCTGCAGGTCTGGGTGTGGCTGAGAATCAGCATTTCTCACATGTTCCAGGTGTTGCTGCTGCTGTTAACTCAAGGACCACCCTTTGAGAAGCCCTGCTCTAATACAATTCTCCAGCATGGCTACACATACTATTATTGTCAAAGTGGTCATGTTAGGTAGATTGAATGCAATTTCAACCAAAAAACTGTCAGCAATTTTCACAGAACTAGGAAAAAAATTCTAAAGTTTATATGGAACCAGAAGAGACCCACACTAGCCAAAGTAGTCCTGGGCAACAAGAGCATGGGAGAAGGCATCAAAACCCCAGGCTTCAATTTACACAACAAGGCTACAGTGGTGAAAAGTGCATGGTGTTAGTAGCCAGGCATGCTGACGCACACCTGTAATCGCAGCACCTGGGAGGCTGAGGCAGGAGGATTGCTCCAAGTTTGAGGCCAGCCTGGGCTACATAGTGAGTTCAAGGCCAGCCTGAACTACATAGCAAGACCTTATCTCAAATAACAGCAACAACAACAGCAGCAACAACAAAACCCATTGTAGTGACATAAACAGACATGTTGACCAACGAATAGAAGGTGAAGAAACAACCTTGAGCACCTTTGGCCATCTGATTATAGACAAACAGGCCAATAATATACACTGGAGAAAAGAGCTTCTTTAATAAATGGTTCTGGGAAAGCTGGTTATTCGGTTTCAGAAGAATGAATCTTGATCCATATATTTCATCCTGTATTAAAATCAAACCAAAATGGATCAAAGATCTGGCTATAGAAACAGAATCACTAAATTTGCTTGAAAAAATTGGCAAAACTCTTAGGACATAGGCATAGGACTTTCTGAGTAGAACCCAATTGCACAAGACATAATACCAAAAATCAATAAATCGGATTACATCAAATTAAAAATCTTATACCCAGCAAAGGAAACAACCAACAGAGTGAAGGGACAACCTGCGGAATTAGAAAACCAAAATTTGCCAGCTACTTTTCAGACAGTGGACTAATATTGAGAATACACAAAGAACTCAAAAAAAAAAAAAAAGAAAGATTGAACTCCCTAAAAGACCTAATTGAAAATGGGCAATTGAATTAAATGAATAGACTCTTCTCAAAGAAGTACAGATGGCCAACAGGTATGTGAAAAAATGTGCATCACCTTTGGCCATTAGAGAAATGCAAATGAAAACAACAATGCGATTAACTTTACTCCAGTAAGAACGGCTAATAATGAAGGATTCAAAAAACAACAAGAGTTGGCAAGGTTGTAAGGGAAAAGAAATCTTTCTATATTGTTGGTAGAAATGTAAACTAGTACAACCACTATGGAAATTAGTATGGAGAGTCTTCAAAAAGAAGACTAAAATGATAAATTCCATTTGACCAGCTATATCTCTTCTGGGTATTTTCCTGAGAGAACTAACAGCATCATGCGACAGCGATCCATGCATACCCATGTTCACAATGGCTAAACAGTGGAAGCAGCCCATATGTCCATCAACAGATGAATGAATATAAAGTGTGCTATATACAGGAGTACTACTTAGCCATGGAGAAGGAGAAATTTGAGTCATTGCGGGAAAACAGATGGATCTTGAGACCATAATGCAAAGTGAAATAAGTAAGACACAGAAGTGAAATATCACATGGTTTCTCTAATATGAGAGGCCCAAAATATGATTCAAAGAGCAAAATAAAAAAGCCATTGAGAAACAGGGAGGTAGACTCTGGAGAAGGGAAGGGGAGCTGGGGAAGGAGGAGGAGGGTGGTGTGGAGGGAAGGAGAAGTAAAAATGTTCATGATATGATGTGTATATGTACCAGTCCCTCAAGATGAATGTAATTACTGTGTGTCACAACATATACTAATAAAAATTCCTAAAAAATAGGCAAGAAAACAGCAATTAGGGTACCACTGTTATCTTAAATATATATATCACACAGGAACAAGAAACTTCAAATGCTATGTTCTAAAATATTAATAGAATTCTTTTTAAAAAATGGAATTCTTTAAATATTTATTATTCATTATTTTAAAATGAGAAATAATAATGGTGTATGTTTATGTGTGTATATTTATGGATTATAATGCAGTGTTTTGATCTATGTATACGTTATAGAGTCAATCAAACTGATTAGCATATCCAAAGCATTAGTGGTCTATTTTTATGTAGTGAGAATATTAAAAAATATGTTTTAGTAATTTTGAAATACACAATGCTATATTATTAATATTATTACAAAAACTGTGGTCACCATATGCTGGACTAGGTCACTAAAATTTATCCTTCTAGTCTAAATGAAAATTTGTCCCTTTGATCAACATCTTCCCTTTCCCCATCCCTCACCAACCCCCAGCCTGTGGTAGCCTCTTTTCTATTCTCTGTTTTAAGGGGGTCAACTTTTACATATTCTACATATAAGTGAGATCCAAAGTAATGGCTCTCTAAGCTTAAACTTCATAAATATATCAAATTAAACACTTTAAACAGATTCCTTCTGTTTTATAGATGAGGCTGGATTCATTTGCCATCTTTGTCTTTATTAGACCCTAAGATAATATTATGTTCATTGTGTCTTCTGTGGTGAATGCTTAAAAAATACTATTTGAAGGTGTGCTCAGCCACTTACTGTTAAGGGACTTTATGACATGACATAAATGTGCACTTCCCTGCCAAGGTAGACACTTGCCTCTGAAATCCGAGCATAAGTCACTTCCCAGAAGAGCCCAGCTAATGCAGGGATTTCACAAATGACATTTCCTTTATGTCAACATGACCTCCAGCTTCTTTTGCTGAAAGGTAATGCAAGTTCCAAGCTGAAAGTGGGCAGTGCTCTGAGACTGACTTCAATAAGGATTGTTTCACAGATTAATGCTAAAACATTTTGACAGGATAGATTGAAATTGTAGCATTTTCTCTCACTCAGTTATAAAAACTAAACTACTCAATTGGGTTCTCTCTTTCTCTCTCTCTCTCTTTCTCTCTCTCTCTCTTTCTCTCTCTCTCTCTCTCCATACACACATGCACACACACACACAGAGGCGCACACATATATGACTCTGGACAGCATAAGGCTTTGGATACTTACTTGATGGCTCCAGACAAGTGAATTACTCAATTAATGCTATAAAGCTTTTTTCTATTGAAATAGATAGCATATTCTTTTATAAAAATGAATTGGTCGGGGCAGTTTTATACCTTCCATTTTACACCAAAATTGCATTTTAAAGGACTTAAATTTGCTTGCTCTTGTCCCAGGACTCAGAAACTTTATAAATGTCAGGACACTTTTCAGCAAGATTGTTATTTGCTGTTGAAAACAACCATTATGTTCTTAATATATAACACAAAAAAATGTCATGGTTTAGATCTAAAATGTCCCCCAAATTCTCATGTATGTGGAAGGTGATTGGATCATGGGGGGCGCTGTGGTCACAGTGAAATCATCCATGAATGAGTTCAGCAGCTGAATGTGGACAGCTGGAGATGGGTCACAAGGACATGACCTGGAAGGGTGTGCTCTTGGTCCTGGTTATGCCCTTTTCTCTCTGCTTCCTGCCCACCATGGGTCGAGGGTCTTTTCCTCCACCATGCCCATCTGCCATCCTGTTCCTGCCTTGGAGCCAGCCAACCATGGACTGAAATTGTGAGCCAAAATAAACCTCTCCTCTTTTAAATTGTGAGTGTTGCCCATTTCGTCTCAATGACAAAAAAGTACTAAAGAAAAGCTTGTATATAAAGTTAGGCTGTTCCAAGAAGTAATGGTTAGAATTTAATTCAATTGCTTAGCACATGTCAGAGACTGTGCCCTTCTGAGATGACTTGCAGATCACTAAGCCACATCCCTGCTTTCAAGAAATTTATAGATTGCAAGGAAGATGCATATGTTTACACATCACTAAAATGCAAATTGTTACGTTAGAAACCCAAATAGGGCACCATATGCAAATAAAATGTGCAAACATAGACAAAATGGATAAAATAACAAGCCAGAGAGAAGCACAGAACTGTGCAGATGAGGCCTACAGCTTTGGGCTACACCTAAAGCAAAGACTCAGTTTCAGGGGTTAGCAGCACTCCTGAATTTTTGATTTTGAATTTTTTTATAAAGACACTCACAAAAGAGGATTTCCAGAACTGCTTCGGAAAGTGGAAAGAATGACAGGTTAAGTTGGTTTGAAATGAGGGGGAGTATTTTTTTTTCAATTTTAATTTTTATTAGTAGGTACTTGCATTCATAGTGAATACTTTCATCAAGGGGAGTTGGTATTTGTACATAGCACCTTTTATTTCTTTTTTCACCCCCTTGTCCTCCCTTCCCTCTCTCCTCACTCCGTCTCTTGGTCCCCTCCCCTTTTGCAAAAGACCTACTTCCCTGTTTCCTCTTATCTATCCTTTATTTTGCTCTTCATTTGAGTTTCTCAGTAAGAGAAACCATGTGATATTCAAGCTTGTATGTCTGGTTTATTTCATTTAACATTATAGTCTCAATGGGGATTAATGACAATGTGTCTTTTACCGTAATAATTTTTAAAATTTATGTATTCACTGTATTTTTTGGACCCATCCTCTTAGTAGGTAATCAGAGGGAGTTGTACGGAAGCGTCCTGGTGGGCTTGTGGACAGTCTTCAACAGTGAGGTGGGAAGTGTAAATGGTAATCTGTGGGCAGCGGGGAGAGGCTGAGGGCTCCTGGGCATGAAGAGGGTGTGGTTAGGATTCAGCTGGGGAAGGTTGGCTCTGGCAGTGTTGTGCAGGAGGGGCTGGAGGGAGTCGAGGGACACCCGGAAGGAAGCTGTTGCAATGGATGGGTGTGGAGTGCTGAGGCCCTGACGGCAGGCTGGCCTCAGAGTAAAATAGCTGGGCTACTACATGATCATGCCATTCCTGCTTTCCCCTTCATACCTGGTTCTTTCTAGTCTTGTTTATTTCTCTCTATAAAGGAAAAAACCTGTATTACTTAACTACTGAGACATTTGCAAACTCTATGGTTAGAACATCCTCCATATTGAAATATTCCTTCCCTCCCCCTTGCAATAATTTTTTTGAATAAAGTCTCTCCTTGTTAATTCTGGATTTCTCTTTTATTTGACACTATAAATTTGTAACCTCAGGCTGCTGGCTTCTCAACTGTCCTTTACATCAGCTTCATCTGTAACAGTTGTTCCTCAGGGCTCTACTTAGCCACCAAGTGGTTGCTGGCAAGGACAGCATTTGCCTTTTTCCTTTTTAAAAATTTTTTTTTGACTCTATTAGTACTGTACATGTTTGCAGAACATAATGATCACATTCATTGTAGGGAATTGGTAGATGTACATAACACATTTTGATTCTTTATTCCTCTCCCACCCCCTTTTATTTTGTAAGCATCATATTCATTTATTTATCTTGTAAGACCTTATAAAATTAGTTATCATATATACAGGTTAAAGACCAGACTAATAGGTCAAAAATCATGTAAGACAATTGTACTAAGTCAAAGTACCCTTTCGGATATTGTCCACACTGGATTATAATAACCTTTTCTTCTCTGTCTTTTTTCTAATCATCTTTTATTTTGTACTTTATTTTTATACTAAGCTTTTCATATAAGAGAAACCATGTGATATTTAAACTTGTGTGTCTGATTTACTTCATTTCACATTATGGTCTTAAGGTGCAACCATTTTCCCGCAAATGACTAGAGTTTATCCTTCTTTACAGCAGAATAGTACTCCATTGTGAATAAACACCACATTTTCTTTATCCATTCATCTGTTGATGGATACATAGGTTGTTTCTAAGATTTAGGTATTATTATTATGAATTGTGCTGCTATAAACACGGCTATGTGTATGTCACTGTGGTGTGATATCTTTAACTCTTTTGGGAAGATATCTAAAAGGGGAATAGCGGGTCAAATGGAATTTCTATTTTTAGCCTTTTGAGGAATCTCCATACTGATTTCCATAGTGGTTGTGCCAATTTACAGTCCCACCAACAGCAGAGAAGGATTCCTCCAAATACATACATATATATAATATGTATATTATATTTTATATAAATATATAACATTTATGTACGTTAAAATACATATTATATATAGATATGCATATACATATTTTTTCAGACAGGATCTCAATAAGTTGCTAAGTTGCCCAGGGTGGGCTCAAGCTTCCCAAAGTGCCCGGATTATAGGCATGTGCCACCACATCTGTGCAATAAATACTTCCTAAAACTGTCCCTGCTTCATATTATTCCACATCGATGTAAACAGTTTACACTTTCTTTCCCCAAATTTGCATTATGAAAGTACTCTTGGTTCTTAGGTCCATGGACGGATTTCCAACTTCTATCTAGCTTTGCTGTCCGTAGGTGCAGGAACTCATCCCACAGCCTGGTTCCTTCTCTGGCCAGCATCTATAGCAGCTCAATAAACCCTTTCATTTGGGAAATCTTTTGGTCTCGAGAGTTTTGGTTTAATACAGCTAAAGGGCTTCTAGACAGCCTGAATATAAGCAGGTCCCACACGATAACTGCAGGGGTAGGCTGCAAAGACTAGCAGACAGGGAGCTGGCAAAGATAGTCAGAAAATCAAAGCCCCACACTAATGGACCAGGTTTAGGCCAGTTTTCAGCCCCATTTCTCATAATAATGGTTTAGTCTACTATTCATTTAGGGCAGAAACTGTTGAACTGTCTGTGTAAGAAATGTTGATGCCAACTTCCTAATTGGTTGTAGAACCTGCTTGTGAATAAAGGCAAATCTATATGCACGTCCTTGAAACTGGCATACTCTACAACTGAATGCCATCACCTTTGATTCTACCTTAAAGTCTGAGAATACTTTCAAAGATCAAGCTTAGCCCAGACGAGTTACCAAATTACCTCCATCTTTCTCCCTTGTAGATATGCTCCGATAACAGGAGATGATAATACAATGACTCTGAGGTTTTAAGGCAGAGAAACCCAAAATACAAAATGTCTTAAATTGGGTTTCTTAGGAGCAGAACTTAAGACAGGGATTCTTGTGAATTCCATTTATTGAAGACATTCTCTAAGAAAAGGGAAGTGAGGGAAGCAAGACAGGTCAGAGGAGAAAGCTAAGGAATGAAGTGATTTTGGTCACAAGGAGCACTGAAGCATGAATTTTACCACAGAGTTATTTCTACATCCAGGTAAGAGGGCTGCTCATTCACTAGGTTCTGACCCCTCTTAGGGGACGAGCATAACCCCCTTTGCAAGGTGACCATTGTTTGGAGGATGATGCTCAGGTAAAGCAAGCAGTTTTGAAAGAAAGGCAACCAACACTCCCAGCAGCTGGAGGTTGGGTGCACCTACTGTTAAAAGAGATCCAGGTGGGGCGCCAATTGCATCTACTCCTCAAAACATCATTAACTGTTCTGCTTTTCTTCAATTTCATAGGTCTTCGGAGTCCATTTAATCCTTTGGCCAGACCCTTCCCTTCCCCTGACACTTAAAATGAGAAAACACCATGAAGTCTTCATTCAATTTTTATTCCATGAAGTAAAAAGGGAATATCCCTATTAATAAACTATTTAATAAAGCAATATTAAAAACAGCAGGAAGACAGACTCTAGGCTAAAAATGAACATTTGAGGGGAATTTTCTTCTCAGAAATACATTTTATCCCTTGTAGTTCGCAATCTCTCAATGTCAATTAACTTTTAACAGTGTTGAAAACATCATCCGATTTGTTCTTTTTCCTACAAGGATATCCATGTATATCTTTGGGTCAAATTTTTGAACTTGAACATTTTTGCAGTGAAAATAATTGAGTTTGGCTATATAGATTATTGCAGATATAGTAATTACAAGCTTCTCATGTTACTTTAGGTTTTCCAGAAAACAGAGTATATGAGCTATATGCTATAGACCAGTGCAGTAAGAGTGAGGGGGAAAAGTAAGTAAAATAGGAATTGAGAAAATGCAGAAAGAATCAAGGGTTAACCAGGGACACGCTCCGGTTGGCACCAGAGACAGCTGTGTACAATTCTTTCCAACTTCATATCCAATGGCATCATCTCGATTGCTTGAAATTGGCTGTGGTAGGATTTATGCCATGAAAATAAAAAAATGCTACAACTCAGGGCGTTTTTCTCTCGAGAGCTGGTTTTTCAACACCTCCCAACACTGCACTGGGTGATAACCAGGCTGGCCACAGCATCAGAAGAAAATGCACCTGATCTGTTCACTGAACAGACTTCATGGAATAGTTTACTGATGGAGAGGAAGGGAGAAAAGTCTCGTGGAGTGTCAGACAACTTTCTATTACTGTCACAAATCTGACATAAATCAACTTCAAAAAAGGAAAGGTTTATTGTGGTTTGGTGCTTTGGAAGTTTTAGTCTATGATTGATTAGCCTTGTTGCTTTGGGCCTCTGGCAGCACAGTACATCATAGTTGGAACGAGGAGGTCTGTTCATTTCATAGGTGGGTGCAAAAGACAGGAAGAGACTGGTCCCACAATCCCATTTGAAAATACATCCCCACTGACCCAAAATCTCCCACTGGGCCCTACAGTTTCCACCATCCCCCAGTAGTGCCTTGTGCTGGGGATCAAGCTTTTAACACACTGACCTTAGGTATACTTCTCCAAACCATAGCGGTTGACTTCCCTACAATGCCTACGCACAGAGCATTAGCTCTCTATGCCTCATACCCTGAGGGAGGCACAGCCCTCAGCTGATTTCTAAAATTGTAGGAAGGTCAGAGCTTTTATTAATCTCACCTGTTTGGGCATTCAAGTTGCTCAATAAGCCTGTTCCCAAGTCCTGCTCTTACCGTAAGTGAGAATGAGAGGTGTTGGAAGATGAGAAAAATGACGGCAGTGGGTTTCTCAGTGAAGCATTCAGCCAAGGGCCAACATGATACAAAGGACCAAGACAGTGGGAAGAGATGGATAAATTGAGTGAAATAAATCGCCTTTCACCTAGGGAAATATTTTAGACAAGAATATTTACCAAACTTCATGCGGTCTTTAAATAATGCAAAAATAGATGATCAAAATTCTGCTCGGTTGGGGAAAAAGAAGTAGTATGGGGTTCCAAATGTTGAGTGACCTTGTGAAAATTGGATATGACATATACCTCTTCTGACTGCCCATCTATCTTTTCTTTGACAGATACCTGATGATGCTTGCATTTTAATATTAGCATATACTAATTAATTGTCAAATGCCAACAACTGTAATTCATGAAAGGCCAAACAATGCACAGATATTACTTATTCATCTGGAAAGGTCAGTCCAATTATAGTAGATAAAAGCTTGTAATGTTTTATGTCCCTAGCTAATGTTGGGTATCTGCCATTCCCCCTGTTCAATAAAAATGTTAACTCTACCATGTGCCAGGCATGCAAGAAACACTAAGAAAATTAGTCCAAACCTTTACCCTTGTGGACTTCTCAGTCCCATGGAGGGGGAAAGTCTTGTAAATAAATAGACTTAATGCAGAGAGATAAGAAGAAGGCGTATGCTAATTTGATGACACATTTTCTGAAATGAAATGGCAAAGCAATGCTTAATGCCATACACAGGACATGAAATTTATTCCTTAGGAAGGTATTATGAATGGCTAGTAATTTCAGAAATGCTATTTTCTTCCATTGCTTGTGGTGCCTGTACTGCACAGTGAACAACTGGAGTGCAGATGCTAAAGTACACTCTGCAGTCCATCATATCTCATAGATTCTGACTGCATTTGCAAACAGAACCACGTTTTTGTGCCAATAATAAGCACTTTGCAAGTATGCATTCAAATTCCTCACAGGACCCCATGTGTAGGTACTATCAGCATTCTTATTTTATAGATGAGGAAACTAAATTTTAAGCCAGTTACAAAATGTATGTAAGATCATTTAGCAAGTGGTGTAGTAAGTATTTGAACCTGGATCATTTTACTCCAAAGTGCGTGTGGTGTGCAAATTGGTTGTCCAGTAGTAAACTGTTTTTGATCTGTGATGAGATAAAGAGACAGCTCCAAAACGTATATCAGCTACACCAGTAAGCGCGTTAATCCGCTCAGCTTTTTTTATATCAAGATTTTCTCAGTAAACAGTGCATTGATTTATGTTACTGGACAATTTCCTTATCTTGTCATGAATCAGTACTGTTTGTAGCAGTGCACTAAAATAATATGGCTCTCTAAGAAGACAGTAATTTAGACTGCTCTGGAGCCTTACTTTATATCTGTGGAGGAAATATGTTAAAGTGTACTTAGCTCGTTTGGGGACGAAGTAACTGAGAGGATGATCCGTCTTCTACCCCAGGGCTTCTGTTCCAAAACTTCCAAACCTGCTGGTCGTGTTGAATATTCTTCCTGTCTCTCAAAGAAATATACATTTTAAAAGGAATTGCTGGTGTTAACATTGGCAGGAGGGTTTTTTTTTTTTTTAATTCCCCAGGCCAAACTTCTTGGTCCTTTGTGATTACTGCATCCTTTCGACTCCTGGCTGCTTCATGAGGTCCCCAGGAGAACAAAGCTGGTTGTAACCAGCTGTTTCTCTGTTGGTGCCCACCAACATCCACTGCTATGTACAGGGATTAAGTTACTATTTCCTTTCCTCCCATGATTTTTTGCTCTTGTTTAAGAAGATATCCAGTAATTCCAGGAAAAATGAATATAAATGCCCAGGAAAAATATTCATAGGAATAGTCATAGCAATTTTATTTATAATAGCCCACACTGGAAACAACCCAAATGTCTGTCAACAGGAGAATGTACATTTAGACTCTAATGGTATATTGAGGGTCTCATACAATGGACTAATATATGGTAATTATAAAGAACAAAGTACTGATACATGCACAACATGGATGAATCCCAGAGACATGATGTGAGCAAGCATGCATACACAGAACACACACTGTGTAACTCTGTTTACATGAAGTCAAAGGACAGGCAAACTTATCCACGGTGAAGAAGTCCGAACAATGGTTACCTTTGAGGTAAAATTGGAGGGGGTACAGATTTATAGGAGTCATAAAGGAGCCTTCTGGAAGGCTGGAAATATTCTACATCTTGGTCTGAAAACTTCAAGGAAATGAAACATTTTTTTAAAAAAGATTCTTCACAGAGAAAAAATATCTAAAAGATTTTTGGATTAAACTCAAAATTTGCACATCCATTGAGCTAGCAATTCCACTTCTAGAAATTTCTCCTAAAGAAACATTCATGAATATACACAAAGATCTAGCATCAAACCATTTGTAGCGCCTTGTTTATAAATGTTCTCTACTAGGAACTTGGTGAAGGAGATTATGATATAGTTGTATAATGAGCTACTAGGTAGAAATAAAAATTGTCGAGAGTATTTACTGCCATGAAAAAGTTAACAGTTTTGAGTTAAGGGAAAAGTGGTAGGTTACAAAGCAGCACATAAAATATAAATCTATTTTTAATCTTAAATGTTTGCACATACACACATTCCACGCATATAAAATACTCAGGTGCTTATTATGAATGTGTATTTAAACTATCTAAAACATTGGAAGTAGATTAACACTGGAAGTATTTAACTACATGTTAAACTCAGGGTTGTATTATGGATAACAATTTAGATTCATCTCTGGGCTTTTTCGATCTTTTCACATTTTCAGCAATGATCATTTACTACTCATTTCATCATAAAAACATTTAAAAGAAAGTCCATAGGCCTTGTGACTATTAAACAAAGTCTGTAGGTTTCTAGCAATATTAAAATGTAAATGAAGACATTAAACAAAAATGAATTGCATCATTATTTGTGATAATGAAAAATACCCACATTTTGAATGGATAAATTAAGCCACTCTGAAGCTTGAAATTACGCCCCAACTGACCTAAAAGCAGAATGCTTTCACCTGTTTTGAATAATAATAAAATACAGAGTGCTGTCAATAATTCTCCAATATAGGAATTTGAGCTGAACCAAACACTTAGAAAACATCCACGACCCTCCACAGTTGCCATCATTTCCTAGACTTCTTGATGGAGACTAAAAAAAAGTGATAACACTATAATTTTAAATAAAGATTTTTCCCCTTTGTCACTTCACCTACAAGAAGTTGTCAATGAAACCAAAGGGAAATTTCACTTCTCTGAAGTTTCATAAAATAGAGGTTTGCTGGTGTCAGGAGTTACAAGTCTGTACTGTCATTCTTCCATTTGTCACTGAATGCCTACAGATCTTAAAAGAAAGATTTTTGTTATTTGAAGGGGAAAAAATGGGGATAGGGATATCATCTCTGGATGGCAACATCAACCACACTGACAGCATATTTTAGCAATTCCAATCTAATTTTCCCTGAAACCACAGCATCCCAAAGTTATCAGATAAAACCATGCTTTGTTATAAAACCCTACAAGGGATTGCTGTAGGCAGTTGATTTTTTTCCAGTGGGAGAGAGGTAACTATGGTAACTATTTTTATCTACTAACATTATAATTTCATGTTGGCTACAGCTGCCTACAGCTTTATTTGTAATAGTCAGCCATTAAGGGAATCTTTGAGAATATTATTCTAGAAGCTCCAGTATCTGTTTTTCCTTTACCTACTAAGTAGTCATTAAAATAAAATTACATAGGCACAATAACCCAGTTAGAGTTTTGAGGGATTTTTGAGCCATTGCTTTAGCTGCTGGTGGGTGATTTGTTTTAATGTACTTTGTCATTTTTTTTTTAAAAATCAGAACTTTCCTAGACCATACACAAAATTTTTACATCATATTGTGTTAGTTATACTATATTTATACTCTTCTTTCTTTTTTATACATGAGGGATTCCCCCACTTAGTTGCTGTCTCCATTTGTTTTCCCTCAAGGCCTCTGGAATGGGCTTTGGGGTGGTGAGTATGCAGGTCTCATTTGATAATACAAGTTATCAAAACTGGAGGGAAGGGGCAGGCATAAATGGGGAATGCTGGCTGTCCTGCCTTCCCCATGCGGAATGTCCATGGAGTTTATGTGTGTGAGAGCGTGTGTGTGTGCATGTGGATATTGTGCATGTGAGTGTGTTGGTGAGAATGGGGGAACAGTGATAAAGGTCAACCAGAGAAAGGTTTAAGATTAATTTGAAATTGTGATTAACATACTAGAAACTCAGATCTTCCTCAAAATATCTAAACTAGACTCCAGCATTCAGTATTAATTACTGAATGGGCTTTTTATTCATTTCCTAGGGCAACCATTAACAAATCACCACAAATTTAGTGGCTTAAAATAACAGACATTTAAGAAATTTATTATCACAGCTCTGGAGACAGAAATCCAAAATCAAGGCATTGGCAGGGTCATGCTTCTTCTGAAGGTCCCAAGGGAGAAGTCTTCTTCTTCTAGCTCCCGATGGCTCTTGGTGTTTTTTGGCTCATGGCCACACCACTCCAGTTTCTGACTCTATCTTCGTGTGGGTTTTAATAAAACTTCTTAGTGTGTGTCTTCTCCTTTTCTGACTCTTTTGAGAGACCTTGTCATTGAATTTAGGGTCTACACAGATAATCCTGGATGCTCTTATCTCCAGACTCTTACTTTAACTGTGTCTGCAAAGATCCTATTTTGAAATGAGGCCACATTAGTAGGTTCTGGCTATTAGTGCAGATGTATCTTCTTAGTGGTCACCATTCCACCCAACACAGGCCAGGTAACAAATATTTTAGGCTTCAAGGGATATATGGTCTCTGTGATAAGTGTTTAACTCTGCCATTGTAGAAAAGCAACCCTGTACACAAATATGTACACAAATATGACTGTGTTCCAATACAACTCTATTTACAAAAACAGATGATAAGCCAAATTTAGCCACTGGGTTGTAGTTGAATGGCTCCTTTTTTAAATTCCTTCCTTCTAATTCATAGAACTTAAAATTCTAGTCCTATTTGGAAATTCTAACATTAAGGCAAGAAAGTTTACCCGATGCCCTTTGAACAGGTTTTCCTGGATCCCCATAATTTTCCCCACTAACTGTGCGGTTTCTTGCAAGAGTTGCCTGGTGGGGCTGGGGATTTAGCGCAGTGGTTAGAGTGCTTGCCTTGCAACCACAAGGCCCTGAGTTCCATCCCAAGCACCAAAAAAAAAAAAAAAAAAAAAAAAAAAAAAAAAAAAAAAAAGAGTTACGTGGCAATGTTCAATGTGAATGGTTGTTGTAAAATATTTCAAAAGTTTAGCATGCAGGACCAAGGGTGTCGCTTAGCAGTAGAGTCCTTGTCTAGCATGTGCCAGTCCCTGGGTTCCATCACTAGCACTGCAATAAAAGAGTTAAGCACGCAGACTGTTGAGAGTGGTGGTTGCTTTTTTATTATTCAGATGCTGAGGATCAAACCCAAGACTTCATGCATGGGCAAGAACTCTAACCCTGAGCAGTAATCCTGGCCAGCATAGTGGTTGCCTTTAAGGGGTAAAATAAAGGTGCCTTCACTTTCCCTTATACACTGATCTGAATGAGTCAGTATTTTCCTTGACGAGGTTGATGGATAAATACAGGATGAGCAGTCAAATTTGAATTTCAGATAAATAACCAATAAACTTTCATAATAAGTACAAACCAAATGTTTCATGGGATATACTTATGCAAAAATGTTCCTGTTTATCTGAAATTCAAATTTAACTGAACAGCCTGTGTTTTTATTTGCAACATCTGGTAACCCCAGACTTGAGCATTTCTTACTTTTGTAAGCAGAGGCAAAGTGATTGTTAGAAGAAAATAATAAAATGTAAGAAATTCTTTATTACTCTTTTGTCTTTATTCCTTTTTATTTGTTTTGGTTGCACAAATAATGAATAACTCTACTTTCATAATAAGATATGAAAATGCCTGATTTTTCACACTTTCGTCATCTCTGTAACAATATTCTTCAAAATTTTTTTAGTAGCATGACACTAATGTTCTTATTTTTGTTCATTTGCTTTCAAATTTAAATGTTTCTTATTTTGAAAATAATATGTACCGAATAAAAGAAATTATTTCTAGTTTTATATTTGAACATATTTAGTAACAGTATAATAGCACTAAACTTGTGCATATAGGCTTTATATAATTATAAAATCAAAATAATCTTACAAATTAAATTCAAATTGCTGGAGAATGTAATTGAAAAACAATAAGTTAATACTTAATGAGACTTGGCTGAAATATGAATTTTACTGGGTAAAGATGAACTGAGATATTTCAGGGTATGCTGGTGGTCAAATGATTTCATTTTATTATTCATTTCATTAAGATGGTGGGCCCTGACTTGTTTTGCCATTAATACTAATTTTACTTTTTTCACAAAAATGTGTTTGCATTCATCATTTCTGTGTCATAGTAGAGGAATTAATTAAACAGTGAAAACCAAAATACAGTTCTTTAAAAAGGCTACTTAACAATTTTTCATTGCACAGTTATTGTTACTGAAAATAAACCTGCTAGTAAGTATAAAGGCAATAGTGCTTACCATCAGGACATGATTTTTTTGAGTTTGCTCTACCTATGCTAGAGAGAACCAAGTAATGATCCAAGTCTTTCCACCACCCTTCTACTGTCCTCTAATAAGTCTACTACAAAACATTTTTATCAACACATGCTGTGAGATTATTGGGCAAAAAGATCATTTCTGCCATAAGCCTTCTTCTGTCCATTTCTCTCTAGTTTGTGACAATTAAAGTAGTATACCATCCATCCCTACTATATTGATTGGATTATGTCAAATCATTTTCAACTTACTAAATAATTTGTAAAAATAAGACATTCTATGAAACTGCTATAAATGTAAATTATGTGTGAAAGAGATACATTTTGTCCTTCTCACTATTAACAGAGCACAGTGTAGTCAGAAGATAGAATATTCTTTGATGTAAGAATATTCTAACTAGAAGTATTAACACATGATATCAGTCAGAATTTTAAGAACTAAATACAATCCCCTCAGGCACCAATGTGATTAGAGACACAAATACAATACATATTGGGCTCATTTATAAAATGATCATAGAGATCAGGAGTCAGCAAACATTTTCTCTAAAGAGCCAGGTAATAAACACTTTCTACTTTAGGGGCCACAGAGTCTCCTTTGCATCTACTCAACTCTGACCTTACAGCACAAATACAGCCGTGTGTGATACATATATAAATGAATGAGTGTGGCTGGATTCTAATAAAACTTTATTTATAAAATCAGCAGTGTTAAGGTTTGAATCATAAATGTCCCCCAAAATCTCATTTGTTGAAGGCTTGGTCTCTGGGTGATGGCACTATTGGGAGGTGGTGGAAATTTTAGGAGATGGGGCCTACTTGGAGGGAGTAGTCATCAGAGGCATGCCCTTGAAGGGCAAATTGGGACCTCAGCTTCTCTCTCTCTCTCTCAGTGTGTCTGCTTCCTGGCTACCAAAAAATTAGCAGCTTTGCCCTACTACACATTCCTCATTAGGATGTTTCTGCTTCGTTGCAGGCCCCCGTAACAATGAAGCCAACTAAGCACAGACTGAAACCTCTGAAACTGTGAGCCAAAATAAACCTTTCCTCCTTTTAAGTTGATTTTCACTTGTATTTAGTCATGGAGACAGAAAGCTGACTAAAAGTATTTAGGATTTTGCCCATGGTCTGTAATTTACCAATCCTTGATATAAATATTCCAAAATCTACTTATCTTTTACAGATGATGCTAAAATTGAAAACACAAAATTAAAAGATTCTTAGGGACCCCAGAGAATATTGTGTATCCCTTCTAAAGAATTTAATTCATTCTATAGAGTATTTCAAACTTTCCAACAGTGTTATGCATAAATTCTTTCAATTTTTCTCTTGTTAATCACTACATTTTCTAAATGTTTGTGGCTGGGTTGAAGCAAAGGTACTGATTTGTATATTTAATCTTACACACCTAGCTTACTTACTGAAATTTAATACTTTAATATTAGAGTTTGAGTTGATTGAATTGTCTTTTTCATGTGAATAATTATATAAATTGCAAGTCATGACAGTTTCTGATATTTCAAAATTTTATTTATTTTTCTTGTCTAAATACAATGGCTGAGAACCCTGGAATAATGCTTATTGAACAATGAAAACAGCAAATCTTGACTTGTTCCTTTCTAACACTTAGTTAACCAAACTAATGTTAGCTTAGTTTTTCTCATTGTAAGTGACTTTATAAAAGTCTTCAAAAATTCTTTGGCTTGTACTTTTATTCTCTGCTTCTGCTTTTGATAAGAAGTACACATCTGGGCTCAAGTTTGTTACATGTCAAGACTTTGGATTGAAGTCCTTATGTCAGTGGATTTGTGGCTTATAAAAATACTAGCACAAGACCAATTTAATTAATCTGTTGATGGTGTGTAAAACTCTTAGATTGCATATGAAATATGAAAAATTAATTTCTATACCAATCATTAGTAAGGGGTATGAGTTTTGGCTCAAACAAATCATTGAGGACCATTGGGTAATGTAGAGTCAATTAGCATGGCCATTGGGATAGTCAGCTTATGGATTCTGAGAAAGGCAATATTTAATTTCATAATGAACTCATACTGTAGATGAAGTTACTTCTGCAGTTTTAAGTATGTACTAGTCATTGACTTATTGTCACTCAGCTCCAACCTACTCTTCTATTGTCTACTCTATGATGATGGGGCTGAGACTTTGCAAACACACTTCGGCTTTGCCAGCTCACTTCTGTCAGGCTCAGTCACTGGAGGGTGCCAGAAGCAGACTGTAGGCCAGAAAGGAAGAAGAATTTGTTTTTTTCCTGTCTGTTTTCTGATGGAGTCTTATGTACTTCCTGTTTGATTCCTGATTTTATCATTACTGCTCCAGCCTCATGTCTTTACTCTGGCAGTGCTCAGGCATTCTTGTAGCAGCAGTTGAATTCATTTTTCACTTTTTCAACATATGCAGAGCCAGTTTCATTGCACTTCACCACCACGCTGAGACACCAGCACCCACTAAGCAATATGCCTTTCTCAAGGCTCAGAGTCCCCCAACCCTCTACTGTTTTATTATCCCATGCTCTTCCTCTGTTTCTCCAGGGGCAGTAGTAGCTGCTTCCTGCAGTAGCTGCCTCTGTAATATCTTAGTGTTTTTTTCTTTTAGCTTTTTCAGTTGTGTAGTTAGCTTTTTGTGCCTAGTTAACAATTCTTCATGTTAAGTTTTCTGTGTTACAATTACTGATGTGACTTCGGTCTCTTAACTAGACCCTGACTGAAACTTATCTGCAGAAAAAGGCTTCCTTACTGATTATATGAATTCATGTTAGTGTTAATGCAACTGGGCTTGTCCTGATATTGCACCTCCTTTCCAGGATCCTTTTACTTTTGGAGAGCAAGAAGCTATAGTTTAGGATCATAAGTTATTTACAATTAAGATATACACATACATATACATATTATGGTGGTTAAATTTAATTGTATTGACTAGATTGGCTTGCAAGTTGCCTAGAGGATTAGTAAGGCACACTTCAAGGTATGTCTGGGTGGGTTGTAGAGGTATGATTTTGGGTACTATATATGGTCTCTGTCCCTTTCCTCTTTGGCACTGTTTCCCTGATCTGCATCTTGGCTACCATAAACTAAGCATCTGTGCTCCACCATATCCTTCTGCTATGATATTTCTCCCTTGGATCAGCCAAACATGGACTGAATCTTCTGAAGCCATGAGCCAAATTAAACCTGTCCTTTAAAATGTGTCAGGTATTGTGTCTCAGAGATGGGAAAGCTGACTAATAAACACATGCATACATACATTTCTTAAAAACTTAATGTCACACCAAGTTCTTCCTATACCTTTTAAGACTTTTCTGCCTTGCAGAAATGTGAAACTCAAATAACATTTTATGAAGTATCATTTTTGACAGCAATTAGAAAGCAAAACTACTTTGGGGGCTGCTAAATATTAAATTTTTCAGAGTGTGGAACTCAAAAGCCACTTTTACCAAATAAAGTTTTGCCCAAAGGAGAATGTTATAAGAGAGAAAAATGAAAATTCAGGAGAGAACACATTATATTCATGATAAAGAAGGTAAAATGTGGGAAGTAAACTTCTTTTACCCTGTGGAAGGGATCATAAATATGTGTGCATATATACACATATAGATATATATCTACACATCCATATATATTCAGCAAGTCTAATAATTAATATTGAGGAAAATCACCTTTGCATGAGGAAGAAATTATTTTCTTCTCATAGGCTCGGGAGTGCAGAGAAGTCAATGGAAACTAGCTCAGTTAAGTTGGATGAAAGTGAAACATGAGCACCTTGGTGGTGTTTTCAACTTGCTTCAGGCACTAAGACATAAGATTAAATTTGAAAATAATAAATTTAACAGTTATAAATACTTGGTATCGAGAGCACTCATTAGCTATAAAAAGTTTGTTTCTGTAAGGAAGCCCAGAACATATTTAAACTGATGATGGAGGGGGAATTCCTTTCCCCCTGTTCACTGATTTAACATCTGAGACTACAGAACTAGTACCTCCTAATTTCAATGTCCTTTTAAAACCTTTAAAAATTGGATGGTAGAACCCAGAAAATTGAGCAATCTATCCTATTTCCATGCACTGAAGCGAACAACCCAGTGTAGTCTGTACTTCCTAATTACTGGCTTAGTTCGATTTAAGAAGCCTTCTAGACACATAGACAGAGGTGTGTATGTGGGGGATATATTTTCCAGGTATTTCTTGAGCATTTGTACATTTTCCAGGTATTTCTGTCAGTCCATCTAGTCACTCATCCTACCTATACAATGAAGTAGGCACTGAGGAGCTCAAATATGTGTCTGCTCTTATATCCTTGTCCCATTCTCTACACTTTGCGTGTAGCTCCACAAATACGGAGGGGAGTAAACTCAGTATGGAAACAAAAATATTTTACAAAAAGTGCTTTCAAACATTCTGTCCTTCATTTTAACAGGCACTATTAAAACCCAAGTGAAAGAAAGAAAGAAAAAAAAGACTTGAGTCTCTTTCAAACTCCAGGACACCCCTCTCCTCAGAACATTTAATTCATATTTTTACCATGCCTAAAATAGTCTTCCACTAACCGCTTCTCTGTTTGATTAGTAATCTCTTGTCTTAAGGTTTCATCTCTCATGGGTCTCTCTTCTGTACTCCAATGGCCCTGTTCTATAGCACATTTCATGCTCTACTACAATAACCCCTTTCAGTGTTTTCTCTCTCTGGCTATAGAACAAAGCTAAGACCTTGTCTGACTGAATTTCACATCTCCTCTGCTTATCTCAATGCCTGGCACACAGTAAGTGTTTAATAAATATCCGTGATCCTAAACAGGTTTGTTGGGAAGTCGGAGATGAAGACATACAAACATGAGATCCTCATTAAAAATTTCCATGTGTTCCTCTATTTTGCCTACCTTCAAGTGTCCTCTTCCCCAACTTGATTTAAAAGTGCTTGATGGCAGAGGCCATATATACTCTTTGTTTCATACAACTTTTGTCTTCCATGTTATTTGTCACTGCTTGTTCCTGAACCAATCTGTTAGCTGCAACTTTTCACTTAGACCACCCAGTTGTAAACTTTTCCTCCCACATATCCAAAGACAAATACTTTCATCTTCCTGAAACAAACACCTTGCATTCCTTGCATTACATAAGACCTTTCTCTGCAGTGGTCAAAGCTTTTATTCATCCTCATCTTTGAATTTCAACAGGTTTAGACCACCCAGTTGTAAACTTTTCCTCCCACATATCCAAAGACAAATACTTTCATCTTCCTGAAACAAACACCTTGCATTCCTTGCATTACATAAGACCTTTCTCTGCAGTGGTCAAAGCTTTTATTCATCCTCATCTTTGAATTTCAACAGGTTTCCAGAAACAACTGCCTATGTTCCCTTCTGGGCTGTAGCAAAACCTTCACCGCAATTTGAAACTGCCAACATGTGCTTGGAGCAGTCTCTTTAGTGTCCAAAAAGTTAGAAATAGAAATGCAATGAGCTAGTTCAATCAACATTTCTAACTTTTATATATGCAAAGGAGTTTATAAAAACTCATATATTTCCTTTGGCTGTGCAGGTGGGTTTTCTCCTACATTTCCTTCTGTCAAATTAGCATTATCAGCCAGTACTTTTACAGGAGAGATAAAGGCTGGAAAGCCAGCAGCCAGAATAGATAGTAAGGAGTGTTTCATGGGGGAAGTGGAAACATGGGAACTTCATGGCCTCCTTTACATTCATTAACAGATTATACAACAAGCAGGTGGCATAGTCTTACAGGAAATATTTATTGTCAGACGCTCATCCTCAAATTCAAGGCTAATCATTTCCATCCTTACTTATCTCCTAGAGTGTAGGAAGTAGGTCTAAAAGACAGCCCTGAATATCAATGTACTAACATAAATTTTATGCGTGGTGAAGCTGCTCTGAAACAGATTTGGTTATTCTACTCCTCTTCTACAGGTTTAAAAAAGATAAGAATATAATCCTCAAGAGAAATGTTTTGGTGATTTATAAAAACACACTAGCCTTATTTCTTCTTGAAGCATAAAATATTTCCAAACATACAAAGTATACAAAATTATATGTTATACATTTGTACCTACACCAAGATTAAACAGACAGAAATGTCTTGCTGTTTTCATCTTTTTAAAAATAAAGTAATATAGCTATCTGTAACCACTCCATCTTTTCTTCCTCCTCCTGAAGTCCGTGTGTTTTGTTTCATGCATGGATTTTAAACTAAACCCTTTAAGCATAAATCCATAAACAAATCACATTGTTTGTGTTTTCAATTTTCTACATAAATGATATATTGATATATACTGCATGCCTTGTTCCTTTCACTAACCATTTTGTTCTTTAGATTTACCCATGCACATAATGTGTCTTCACTATTTTATGATACCTGTTTTCTGAACACCATGGTTATCCAATGTTTTAATCAAGCAATAGATTATCTTTAGTGTTCCACTAAATTATCTTGTACTTGTCTCCCTGTGGACGTGTGTAAGAGTTTCTAGGAATTAAATTATGCAGTAAATATGTATGTGTATCTGCATCTTTATTAACTACTGCAGAAATGCTACTCAAAGCAAGTAAATCAATTTATTATTTACAATCAATCCCTTTCAGTTCCTCTTTCTCTATATTCTAGTCTTGCCAACACTTTTTTTCAGACGTAATTTTTTTTTTTTTGCAATCTGAGTGATCAAATGATATTTCATTCTTTTTAAAATTTACATTTCCCTGGTTATCGATCCGACTAAGTAACTTTCCATATGGCTTATTAGCCATCGAGAATTATGCTTCCGTGGACTCTCTAGTCATCCTTTGTTCACACCTCTTTTAGGTTGTTTGCATTTCTAGTCAAAATTGCCTATAAAATCATTTGGGCCTAGTGTTCAGGTCACAGATGGATTTTAGATTATTGTTTCTATTTTTTCAGTAGTTATGTTTTCTTTATAAAGTCAATTTTTTTTTAATTTTTTTTTTTTTTTGTGGTGCCGGGGATTGAACTCAGGCCCTTGTGCTTGCAAGGCAAGCACTCTAATCACTGAGCTAAATCCCCAGCCCCTATAAAGTCAATTTTTATAACATAAATATTCTGGTAATACAGTACCCTTTTTAGTTTTAATTTTGCCCTTAATTTCTAATGGAATATTAGCTGGGTGAGGAATTTAGATCATAGTTGATTTTCTCATTATTTGAAAGATATTGCAATGTTATTTTATTTATACTATTACTGTTCCAAAGACAACTGTCTTATTGTTGATATTGTGGATAATCTGGCTTTGCTTTTTGTTGGCTTTTAAGTGCTCTTTTTTTCTTTGCCTGCGGTTTCACTGGATATGTATGGATATAGGCTTGTTTTTGTTTCTCTTAATCAGTGCATCTATATTCTTTAAATCTTAGGAATCATATTTTAAAACATGAGAAATTGTTAGCTCTTATTTTGCAAATATTGCTTTTCGGCCAGTTTCTCAATATTTCTTAGCCTCTCTTTCATATTTTCCATCTCTTTATTGCTCTGTGCTTCATTGCGATTAATAGCCTGAGATTTGTTTTCTTGATCACTAAACATTTCTTTGGTTATAGATAATTTGTTGTTTAGTTTATCTAATGAGTTTTCAGTTTCAACAACCGTATCTTTTTAACTTCTAGAAATTGTATTTGGCTAAGTTTCAAGGGTATATTCTTTTTCTAATTTTTATGATTGCTGTTATCTTTGGTTATGTTAAATATACTTTTTTTCAGTGCTGAGAATATAACCCTTGGATTTGTGCATGCTAGGCCAGTGGTCTGCTAGTGGATTACATCCTCACTCCCCTTAAATAGACTTTTTATAGTCTCTATTACATAGTCCTCTTATTTGATGTTCTTTGAGTTCTGATTATCCTATTTGCTCGGTCTGCGGGCTCTTGGCTTATGGTGAACCTTGTTCTCAATATTATCAATTTTGCTTTTAAATGATCAAAAATAGGGCTGGGAGTGTAGCTCAGCGGTAGAATGCTTGCCCGACATGTGTGAGATGCCGAATTTGATCCAGCACTGCTAAAAAATGGAAAATTATTAATAACACACCAGTCAATTTCCTGGCAAGAAATGGATGGCACGTTAGATGTAGTAATTCTGAAGAGTTTCATAAAGACTTTACAAAAATGCTGGCAGGGCTGAGAGCAGCCAATAGATGGTGAAACATGAAGCTTGTGCTATTCCAATGCCTGAATGGTACAGGGAGTAAGCAACCACAGACTTGCAGTGGGTCAGAGAGTGGGCTGCCTGGTAGGAACCATGGCCTTAGTGGAGAAAGGCAAACACTGCCAACCAGTGGGCCTGCGTAGGTAATAGTTGGGGGAGCAAATGCAGTGACCTTGTTGTACTAGTGTCCTTTGTTTTCCTGACATTACTTTCCATTGGCTGAAACCAGTAAGATACTAAGAAGCCCAGATAACACAGTAGATGGAGCTCAATGTACAGGGGAATAAAGCAGGGTAGAGAAGGGTGGAGAGCAAATCTAGAGTGGCAGTTGGAGGACATTCAGCATAGTTGCACACTTACATTAAGGGGACCCTACCTGTTGGAAACCCTTTGCTTAGGAGGAGGGCATACTCATCCATATCAGTTTTATGTCTATGCCTTGAGGACGCTTTAAGGTTACCAGTGACCTAGAGTCAAGTTCTGTATCATATTTTCACCTTAGACATTCCTGATCTAGAAGAATCTCTTAATTCTAACCCTAAACCTTGTAAGGCACAGACCCACAATTATGCATTCTGAAGGGAGATCTTTTTAATTTCAGTCTAAAGTTCATGAGCCAACAGAGAAGTTTCTTTGTTGCCTTGTCATGCTAATGGTAGAACTTTCCAACTCTTTTTTCCCCCTTTGAAGTCTTGTGCATTTTATTTTTTCAACTTTTTTTGTTAGTACATATTTGCTGTACCTAATGATTACAGTGCTCATCAGGAGTTGTGCATGTGCATAACACATCTTAATTCTTTTTTCATCCCCTTTCCCTCCTCTCCCTCCCTTTTTCCTCCATCTCTTGACCCCTTTCTCTTTTGCAAAAGATTTATCTCCCTATTTCCTATTATCTACATGGTTTCTCTTATATGAGAAACCCAAAATATAAATAAAGAACTTTTCAACTCTTTCCCATATATGCGGGCCTTTGAGAATCTTGGCTTTAGGCAGAAACCTGAGCAACAACTGCTTGCTTTACGTAAATTGAAGACATAATCTCTAGTTCCTGCATGTGTGGTGAACCCTAACCCCCAGCTGACCAAGTCTAAAATTCTGCTTATCCACCAGCCAGTCAGATGTTTACCACTTTGGCTATAAATCTCTATAGGGATATATGGAACTATATAAAATCAATTTATGTAATTTCAATGTATATAGAAATTGAGCATCATTAAAATTTTATATAAATGGAAGAAAGTGATATAAAAGAGTAGAGGGATTGATATTCTTTTACTTAGATTTGACACGTTGTGACTTATTGCAGTTTATATACTGCCAAATGTCAAGTTTCCTTTTATGAAACAAGACCTTTAAATAGTAGAATCTTTATAAGGTTTTATAATAAGACAGGGTAACATTACATCATTTTTGCTACAGAATTCTTTGGTTATCTTGGGCAAAGTGTTTAAAAGAGTTATCAACTTAAAGATGAATTATGTATTTTTTAATAAGAAGGCTAGTGTCCTAGTTTTCTGGCAAAGAATAGAAATTTTGAATTATGACAAGTGGCTTTCAGTAGTTGGATGGCTACTTAGGAGAATTAAAATTAATGCACCAGTGTGTCTCTTTAAATTATATATAACATTTTAGCAAAGCATGCAAAAGTAACTCATTTACCAAAGAGATATTTCAGGGAGAGAGCATTTTCAAATAAATGATTGGGAAAATTACCAGCACTATGTAATTTTGTTACCAAAAATAACTATGTCACTTATTTAAAATATTACTATAAATATGTACAGAAAAGCCTTGAAATGGAATATTCTAAAGTGAAAAAAATCTTTAATATGGAAAAGTTTACTAGCTGTTCAAATCCACTGAAATATATATATATATATACATATATTTGCCACAGGATCTTGCTATGTAGCAGCACAGGCTGACCTTGAACTCGTGATCCTCCTGCCTCAGCCTCCCACGTGTTGAGATTACAGGCATGCATTACCATGCCTAGCTTCACTGAAATATATTTAAAAGCAAAACTGGCAAGAATAACCAATTTGTTTCATGGAAAATAGATATAATAACTAAATTTCAACAAAAAAATGGCCTAAAATAGTAAATGAGATTTTAAAAAATGAAACCATGAATTAATAGCTGTAGAAAATGAAGTCCTTTTTGTAAAATGTAGCGATGCATTTTTCAGAATACAAAGGCTGGGCCAATCACCCTCAGCAGCTGGAGATCTAAAGGGTGTATTTTCATGATAGCCACACCACTGCATGGGACAAATCTGCCAGATTCTCTGCTAGGTTCAGGACCACCAGGATAAATGAAACCATTTCTGCCTTTGTCAGACCAGCCTGCCTTTGCATTGTCAAGCCTATACCTCAGCCCACGTACCCACTTGTTGAGTTTTGATGGATATTTTGCACTCCATATAGCCTATGAACTGAAAGCCTGAGAGTGCATATCATTAGCTAACTGTTGGGATAAAAATGAAAGAAAAGAGAGGAAGAAAAATTTAGTTTCACAGATGCTTCACTTAGGTAGCGTTAAGGTTTAGATCTAAAAAATTTCCCCAAGGTTACCAGTGTTTGGAAGGTGACTGGATCATGGTGGGCACTATACTCATTGGTGTATTCATGCATTCATGAATTCAGTAGTTCATGTGCTGTTAGGAGGTGGGGTTTGTTTGGGGAAGTGGGTCACTGAAGATGTGACCCAGAAAAGTGTGCTCTTTTTCCAAGCTCCTTCCTTCTTTCTCTGCTTCCAGCTGCCATAATGTAAGCAGCTTCCTTCCAACAGGCCCTTCCACCATGCCGCTTATGCCTTGGAGCCTGTTGACCATGGACTGAATCGCCTGGAAGTATGAGCCAAAATAAACCTTTCCTTCTTTAAGTCATGGATGTCGGGTAATTCGTCCTAGCAACTGGAAAGTAGCTAATACAAGTAGATTTTATCAAATGCTTTGCTTTTCTGTTTCATCAAGTGCTTTATTACTTTGAAAATTAAAAGTTAATATGTTCATACAGGTACAGATTTATATTTTTAAAAAAATATTCTTTTATACCTCATTGGACTATTTTCCAAACCCTTGACCAAAGACCATGGTAGAAGTGAACAAATCACTTCTAGGTGTTTCCGTTGGGAAAATGCTCTGTTTGGTGTTTCATCCCCCAGTTGAGTTTTATTAAATTTTATTCCACAGGCTGTTGCTCTAATTGGCTCTAATACAAATTTCTTAGCTCTAACTTCATTTTGTTGATGAATGATTTCAATGTTCAATTTAATTATCAAATGTGTTGATATAGAATTTAAAAGACATACAATAGAAACTTTAGAATACTTGGCATCAATCATGCTAAAGGAGTTATTTCCAGCCTTTAAGAAATGGTAAGATAGTTCTTAATACCATAACTATACTGGATTTCCTAATATACATTCTCTACTCTACCCTCTCTATCATTTTAAAATGCATTTGTGACATCTACTTATTTTAAAAAGTAAATTTATTTTTAAATTATATTCATAATATTTGTTCAGTTCTTAAGATTAGCAAACATAAATGAAGGGTACTGAGTATTGAGCTATCTTTATGGTACACTACTAACCTGGCAATATAACTCTATATTATTATAGTATACAATATCAACTCAGAGAGCACCCATATATTAGTTAATATAACGCTAGCTGTTGAGACAAATGTTGACATCTCAAAGGCATAGAAACTAGACATTTATGTTTTACTTGTGTAGTCCAGTTGATAGCTAAAAGCAAACTAGTATAGTGCTATAATAAATAAGAAAGTGGTTTTCATAGCGAGATATCATGGCTTATACCTGCACGCTCCCCGAGAGCCTCATGAGGCTTTGGATAGGTGAGGGGATTCTGGGGGCTTATACCTGACTTGCTGTTAGGAGGTAGGTTCTGGTCAGAAGAGGCAGGTCATTCAGGGTGTGACCTGAAAAGCTAAATTTCCCTCCTGGGCTCTGCCCTTTGCTCTTGGCTTCCCAGACGCCATGAATTAAGCATCGCTTCTCTACCCAGGCCATTCCGCCATGCTGTCTTGCCTTGGAGCCAACCAACTATGGACTAAAAACATGAATCAAAATAAACTTTTCCTTTGTTAAGTTGTGAGTGTTGGGTAGTAGTGTGTCCCAGTGATAAGGATAGTAACTAAGACAAAGACATATGGATTCACACCAGCACCTCAGTTCCAACCCCTCAAAGACTGTGTATCCATTGGCATGCTACTTGACCTTTCTGTGTTGTTTACTGGCATAGATTAAGGAGACAAAGCTGAATGTGGGGTCCAGGAAGAGAAAAAGGACAGTACAGAGGAAACTGGCGAAAGTCACCAAAGCTCTCTAGGTTAGTTACTATGATGTGTCCATGTTAATTTTCTGGTTTCAGTAAGCACACTATGGCTATGCAAAATGTAGTCACTAGGAGAAGCTGGGTGAAGGTCATGACAAGGAACTCTGTAGTATTTTAGGAGCTCTTCTGTCAGTCTAACATTATTTAAAAGTGCAAAGTTTAAACATTTAAAACTTTTGTGTGTAGCAATATTTTATCTGACACTGAAATTGTAATCTGGTAGCAACATTTTGGTGACAACATCTAACATGTAACTGTCACTTAAGTGTAATTATTGGTTAATTCACAACAAGTAGTCTCAGTTAACCTGGCATTTCCAAACTTTGCAGCTTTCAGATATGAAAAGATCCTCAGAATATGTGAAAGAAGAAAGGTGGGCAGTAGAAATCTTGAAAAGAAAGGAATGATGATTAACTCCTGTCTCCTCACAATCCCCATCTGGGAGAGGATCCGGGTGATACTTAGTTTCTTTTGTGGGAAAGAGTAGATTTGAACTTGACATCATCATCATCATCCAACAACAGAAATAAGAAAAAAAAACCTCCTATATTTACCATAGAGACACTTCAAAAAGGCACCTCCATGTTCATAAAGCTACTTAACCTGCCTGGTGATTCACATAGTGCTTTTTCCTTCTGTACCATCTGCCCTGCATGCCCAGAATTACCTAGGCTCCGGACTGCTACACAAACTTCTTTAGTGCCATTGTCATGTGGTTTTCAGAGAGCAATGGAGAAGGAGAGGCAGAAGGAAGTAATTAGTTTATCTTACATTTTGACAGACAGATAGATCTGTTCTCTGCTGTTGTCCACATGAGGCATCTCCAAAATGTGTGGTTTTGATGTGTGATTCTCCTGACAGCATAGTAAAGACTCAAGGGTGGTCGGAATTTATCTGCACAAAATGAACTGACATGAAAGGGTGAGCAGAAAAAGGGAAGACGCAGTTAGAATATAAAGCCAGGCTGGGACTTAACTGCTTCTCTAGACCTCAGCTGCTTTTCCTCTTCTTCTGATATAGGAAAATGAAGGAAGCATTTCCTGCCAAGGCTGCTTTCACTTGGAGTGAGTAGTACTTTCTGACTCTAGGAATTGTCTTGATGTTGGATATTTGAGTCATTATCTAAGTCTAAGTTTCCCTCCTATAAAGGGGGCATGTAGGCCTGTTAGGAAGGCTAAATAAGCTCATATCTCTAAAGAAGTTAGAAGTTACCTTGTCACATTCAATCAACAGTTATTGTTTATGGTGATGATACCATTACTGCTGTCAGAGCACTATGTGCGAAGGGGAATTCTCAAGTGGAAAAAAAAAATACAGGCCTGCAGCAAGAACACAGGAATCTGAATACTAATTCCACCACTCATTAGTTGAGTGATTTGGGGAAAACTAAGCATTGGTGGTCTTAACTCTACAGGGATAGGACTATCCTACTTCAGAGGCATAAGTAAGGTTTGTGTGAGAAAGAAAGACAGATTGTAAACACAAGGCAACCATTATTTTTACTAGCATTAAATCAATGATTAGCATGACTTAATGATTCTGGGTGTAGTTACCCCAAAGGTCATATTTGTGGCTAGTGGTCATTTTCTGCGATAGAAAAATAGATGGCCTTCACCATACCCTAGAAAATTTGAAACAGAAGAATCTTGGAAATCATCCAGTTTCCTTATTTTAAACACTTTAAGCATATTTTTGTTGGGCAGCAAGCCACACCCAAACTTCACTAAGGTAAGTATTCTAACTGAACCTACTCCCAGATTCTAAGATTAGGCTGATTCCAGGTAAATAAAGGTTGTCCAAGTGGTTAAAGTCATTTGGGATACCAGTAATAGGATGTGCTCAACACCCAAAATTAAAGGAGGAAATGTTTATTTGGGCTCACAGTTTATAGAGTTTTCAGTCCATAGTCAGCTAGCTTCAAAACAGGATGGCAAAGCAGAAAGCCATTGCAGAGAAGAAACAGTCCATGGCAGGGCAGGGCAGGCAGAAGGCAGCAGAAGACTAAGCAGCAGCAAGCAAAGCAGCAGCTACAAGTGCCTGCAGCAGCTCTCTTTCTGTCCCTTGTATTCTATTCAGGCTACACCCTTAGGGCAGGTAGCACTCATACCCAGGGTGGAACTGCCCATTACCTACTCCTAGAACTATATCAAAACACTCAGTGGACTAATTTAGCAATCATACACCCTTAATCCCAGCATCATAATCTAGATCCAGCTACCTCTGAAAAGCCCCATCTATGACTGCATGAGGCTTTGGGGGGGACATCTAGACACAAATCATAACACAAGGCCTGCAAGGAAGCTGGACACTGGGCATGAGACTGTACCAAGCCACCGTTTGGGCCCTGCTCTGTGTATCAGGCAGCCAATGGTTCTGACTCATGGCACTGAAGGGTTGACTGTCCCTATTCCCAGAGAGGGGAAAGGCCAACCAAAACCCTTGCCTTCTGTTCTGATAAAGAAGATTGAGAAGGCCTGGGGCAACCTACAGTGCCCCTGTCCAGGGACATCTGTCTCCTTCAAGAAACTCTGGGTGACCCTGGGCTTTGTGGGTAAGCAAATTCAATTCCTTAATCTATTTTAACTTCCTTCTCTGGAAAACCCTCCTCTACATCTATAGCTGTAATTGGGACCAAGGGGTGCCCTATTCAGAGTTTCTTTACTTCTGCTTTGACATGTCATGTTGAAGGCCACATGGTTTTGTTTGTTTGTTTTGTTTTGTTTTTTGCAACATTGAATGTTTAATTTTATTTTAATGGTACATTTTAGATATACACAGTGATAACATTAATCATAGGGAATTTGTACCTGTGCATGAAATATCTTGCTGCTTCTTTTTTTCCCATTCCCCTCCCCTCCCTTCAAGTTCTCCTTCCTCATTATTTACAAATACTTTGTTACCATTTTATTCCTTCTATTCTTTTTTCTCATCCCTTCGTTCCTTTCCCCTCCCCCGCCCTTGTTCCCTTTCCCATTTGAACAATTTCTTCCCTTTCCCAATATAACACATTTTAGTCCTCATTTACACTTTCTGTTTCTCACACCAGAGAAACAATGCGCTATTTAAACATGTGTGTCCAATTTATTTCATTAGGAGTATGGTCTCAAGATGCATCTATTTACCTAGAAATATGTTGAGCTTATTGTTCTTTGTGGCAGAGTAGTACTCCATTGTATTAAAAAAAAACCCCACATTTTCTTTATCCATTCCTCGGTTGATGGGCATTTGGGCAGTTTCCAAGATTTAGCTAATACAAACTGTGCCACTATAAACATGGGTGTGCATATATCACTGCGGTATGATACTTTTAATTCTTTTGGGACGATACCAAGAAGGGGAATAGCTGGGTCAAATGGAATCTCTAGTCCTAGTTCCCTGAGGAATCTCAACACTGACTTCCATAGCGGTTGCACCAGCCTACACTCCACCCATCAGTGGAGAAGGGTTCCTTTTTCTCCACAGCCCCTCCAGCATTTGTTATTGGCTGATTTGTTGATAATAGCCATTCTTTCTGGAGTGAGATGGAATCTCAGGGTTTTAATTTGCATCTCTCAAATGACCCGTGATGTTGAACTTTTTTTCATATGTTTGTTTGCTGTTTCTCCGTCTTCTTCTGAGAAGTGTCTATTCATTTCAGCTGCCCATTTTTGGCTTGGGTCTCTAAATTTGGGGCGTCTGATTTTTTTGAGTTCTTATATTTGAGATATTAGTCCTTTGTTGGAGGAATAGCTCACAAAATTTTTTCCCACTCTGTGGGTTGTCTCTTCACTGTGTTGGTGGTTTCTTTTGCTGTGAAAAGGCTTTAAAATTTTTTTTTTTATTTTCCAAGAACTTGTATTGGTACATTATATACATAGTGATTACATTCATCATAGTTTATTTGTACATGTACATGATGCATCTTAGTTCCCCCCTTCTTCCCTACCCCTCCCTCCCACTCCCCCTCCCTTCCCTATTTACAGTAGCTTTATTTACATTTTCCCCTTTTCCCCTTTCTTTTCTTTTTCCTTTCCTTCTTTTCCCCCTCCTCCCTTTTTAATTCTCCTTCCTATTGAATATTATCTTTCTTTTACTTAATTTCCATTATATTTTTTGTCCTTATTTATACTTATGTTTTCTCATATCAGAGAAACAATGATACGTACTCATGTGTGTCTGATTTATTTCACTTAAGAGTATGTTCTCAAGGTGCATCCATTTACCTATAAATACCTCAAGTTTATCCTTTTTTATGACAGAGTAATACTATCTATTGTATAGAAAAACCACATCTTCTTTAGCCATTCTTAATTGCTGGGCATTTAGGTTGTTTCCAAGACTTAGATATTACAAACTGTGTTGCTATAAACATGGTTGTACATATATCACTGTGGTACGATGTTTTTAATTCTTCTGGGAAGATACCAAGCAGAGGAATAGCTGGGTCAAATGGTTGTAGTTTTTTGAGAAATTTCCACACTGATTTCCACAATGGTTGGACCAGCCTACATGCCCATCAACAGTGGAGCAGGGTTCCTTTTTCCCCACATCCCCACCGACATTTGTTATTGGTTGATTTCTTGGTGACAGCTGCTCTGTCTGGAGTGAGATGAAATCTTAGCGTTGTTTTAATTTGCATCTCTGGAATGACCAGTGATGTCAAACAGTTTTTCATATATTTGTTTGCCATTTGTATTTCTTCATCTGAGAGGTGTCTATTCACTTCAGATGCCGATTTTTGGATTGGGTCTCTAAATTTGGGGGGTCTGATTTTTTTGAGTTCTTTATACATATTCTAGATGTTAGACCTCTGTCTGAGGAATGGTTGACAAATTTTTTTTCCCACTCTGTGGGTTTTCACCCCACTCTGCTGGTGATTTCTTTTGCTGTGCAAAAGCTTTTTAATAGGATGTGATCCCAAGCGCTAGTCCTTTGTGCTGCTTCCCATGCAGTCTGAGCTTTGTTCATAAATTTTTTCCTACCCCTATGTCTTCAAGAGTTCTTCCTATTCTATCTCCCAGTAGATTTAGTGTTTCTGTTTTAATGTTTAGATCTCTAATCCACTTTGATTTTAGTTTAGTGCATGGTGAGAGACATGTATCTAGTTTTCGTTTTTGGCATGTGACTAGCAAATTTTTCCAGCTCCATTTATTAAACAGGCTATCTTTTTTCCAGTGAGGGTGTTTTGCTCTTTTGTCGAAGATGAGGTATTTGAGTGTGTTTGGAGTTGTTTCTATGTCTTCTAACCTGTTCCACTGATCCTCGGATCTGTCTTTTTGCCAGTACCATGCTGTTTTTATCACTGTAGCTTTATAGTATAATTTCAAGTCAGGGATTGTGATACCCCCTGCCTTGGCCCTGTTGTCCAGAATCGTTTTTGCTATTCTTGGTCTCTTCTGGTTCCAGATGAACTTCATGATTGCTTTCTCTAATTCTGTGAAGTATACTATTGGTTATTTTCATTGGAATTGCATTAAATCTGTGTAGTAGTTTAGGAAGTATGGCCATTTTCACTATGTTGGTTCTTTCTACCCAAGAGCATGAGATGTCTTTCCATTTTCTGACATCCCTTTCAATTTCCTTTTTTAGAGTACTGTAGTTTTCACTGTAAACATCTTTTACTTGCTTTGTTAGATTGATTCCTAAGTATTTCATTTTTTATTTTGATGCTATTGTGAAAGGTGTATCTTCCCTAATTTCTTTCTCAGTGAGTTTGTTATTTGTATGTAGAAATGCAATTGATTTTTGAGTGTTGCTTTTGTATCCAGCTACACAACTGAATTTGGTTATTAAATCTAGAAGTTTTTGGTGGAGTTTTTGGGATCTTCTGTGTAGAGTATCATGTCATCCGCAAATAATGCTAGCTTAACTTTTTCCTTTCCTCTTTATTCCTTTCATTTCTTTCTCTTGCCTAATTGCTCTGGCTAATGTTTCCAGAACTATATTGAATAAGAGTGGTAATAGTGGGGGCTGGGGATTTAGCTCAGCGGTTAAAGTGCTTGCCTTGCAACCACAAGGACCCGAGTTCGATCCCCAGCACCCAAAAAAAAAAAAAAAAAAAAAAAAAAAAAAAAAAAAAAAAAAGAGTGGTAATAGTGGACAGCCTTGTCTTATTCCTGATTTTAGAGTGAAAGCTTTCAGTTTTTGACCATTTAGTATGACGTTGGCCATTGGATTGTCATAGATGGCTTTTATTAGATTGAGGTATAGGCACTCTATTCATAATTTCTGTAGTGTTTTTATCATGAATGAGTGTTGGATTTTGTTGAATGCTTTTTCTGCATCTATTGAAATGATCATGTGATTTTTGTCTTTGATGCTGTTGATACGGTGTATTACATTTATTGATTTGTGTATGTTTTTTTATTTTTTTATTTTAAACCAAGAACAAGTATTGGTACATTCTACGTATAATGGTCACATTCATTACATTTATTCTGTACCTATACATGATGCATCTTGGTTCTCCCCCCTTTCCCCCACCCCTCCCCTCTGCTCCCTCCCTCCCTATTTACAGCAGGTTCATTCATCATTTTCCATATTTTCCCTTTCCCCTCTCTTTCCCCTGTTGCCTTTCTGCTTTTCCCCTTCTTTCTTTCTAGTACTCCTCTCCTCTGCACACCATCCTCCTTTTATATAATATCTATTACACCTCTTTGTCTTTATTTACAGTT